>JALXFT010004631.1:0-100001 GCA_023376895.1 Aspiorhynchus laticeps | reverse complement strand
GACTTTTTTTTTTTGGATGATTTCATTCTGTTTGGGACATTGCCTGCTACAAAATCATGCTGTTTTTTTTTTACCACCAAGACGCTGTTTTTGAGCGTAATTTGTTCCATAACGGACACAAACAATAACTCTCCCTGAAGAGATGAGACGTAAACAAATGAATAACGATCCAAATTACAACGTTGTTGTTTCTTTGGACTAAAAGTGCTCGATGGAATGTTGTTCAGTGGACCCTTATCTCTCAAACTAAACCGGGATTTACATCAGTGGATACGTTTGAGAGTCGTTATCAGGATGAATCTGGTATGTACTGCGGTTTTTTTATACATGTTTTGATGTGTACTGCTTACACAGATTTAGCCAATACATTCCTTATAAGCTTTCTATCGAAAAACAGCGTTCTGTCGTCGATGCTTGAGGCTTAGACCTTCAAAATGATATATAGTTTGTCAAGATTCATTTTGTCCTGTTTTACTTTATCTGTTTGAAAACAATGACGTGTGCAAACAAAGAGCTTTCAGTGCGCCGGCGTCCTGGTGCGGGTTAACAGGTTAAAGAGGTGTGTGAACTTGCAAGTACGATGTCAGACACTGTAATATGCTCTGGCCCCCTCCCTGCTTACCGGGGTGATGAGATTCATAGCAGACTGTCATCATTAAATGACTGGATGTCTAAGTGGTGCCCGCAAAACAACATAGGTTTTATAGACAATTGGACGAGTTTTTGGGGCAGACCTGACCTGTTGAAAAGAGATGGTGTTCATCCCTCCTGGGGTGGTGCCGCAATTCTCTCTAGAAATTTGGCACATAGTCTTAGAGTTCTTACTTGACTAACTGGAGCCCAGGTCAGGAAGCAGACAGACTGGCTAAACCGACCGTCTGCTTGCCGCCTCACGTCACAGAAGTCAGTTAATTCTCAGCACATAGAGACTCCTTCACCTAGATATCACACTATAGAGACTGTGTCTGTTCCCCGAACTAGAAAATACAGAAAATGTCAAAAACTATTTATGAGTAACCATTTAATTGATGTTCAACAAATAATTTTTTTTACGATACACAGAAACAATTGATAAAACTTGGCTTAAAACTTGAATATCAGGTCCCTTTCTACAAAAGCACTTTTTGTAAATGATTTGATTAATGATCATAACCTAGATTTGCTCTGTTTGACAGAAACATGGCTAAAACCAGATTAATACATTATTTTAAACGAGTCTACCCCCCAAGATTACTGTTACAAAAATGAGCCACGTCCAAAAGGCAAAGGGGTAGGTGTTGCTACAATTTATAACAATATTCTCAGTATTTCTCAGAAGACATGCTTTAAGTATAACTCCTTTGAAGTAATGGTGCTTCATATAAAATTATCTAGAGAAAAAAGTATTAATGATAAATCCCCCGTGACGTTTGTACTGACTATTGTATACAGGCTACCAGGGCACCATACAGACTTTATTAAAGAATTTGCTGATTTTCTATCAGAGTTAGTGCTGGCTGCAGATAGAGTCCTAATTGTGGGTGATTTTAATATCCATGTTGATAATGAAAAAGATGCATTAGGATCAGCATTCATAGACATTCTGAACTCTATTGGGGTTAGACAACACCTTTCAGGACCTACTCATAGTCGAAATCATACTCTAGATTTAATACTGTTACATGGAATTGATGTTAATGGTGTTGAAATTCTGCAGCAAAGCGATGATATATCAGATCATTATATAGTCTTGTGTAAACTCCATATAGTTAAAGCTGTAAATTCAACTCCTTCTTATAAATATGGTAGAACCATCACTTCTACCACAAAAGACTGCTTTGTAAGTAATCTTCCTGATTTATCTCAATTCCTCAGCATATCCAACAGCTCAGAACAACTTGATGATGTAACAGAAACTATGAACTCTCTCTTTTCTAGCACTTTAGATACAGTTGCTCCTTTACACTTAAGGAAGATTAAGGAAAAGAGTCCAACACCGTGGTATAATGAGCACACTCGCACTCTAAAGAGAGCAGCCCGGAAAATGGAGCGCAGCTGGAAGAAAACAAAACTAGAGGTATTTCGTTTAGCTTGGCGGGAAAGTACCCTATCCTACAGAAAAGCTTTAAAAACTGCTAGATCTGATTACTTTTCGTCTCTTTTAGAACAAAACAAACATAACCCCAGGTATTTATTCAATACAGTGGCAAAATTAACAAAAAATAAAGCATCAACAGGTGTTGACATTTCCCAACAGCACAGCAGTAATGACTTAATGAACTATTTTACTTCCAAAATTGATACTATTAGAGATCAAATTGTAACCATGCAGCCGTCAGCTATATTATCACATCAAATAGTGTACTATAGATCCCCTGAGGAACAATTCCACTCATTCTCTACTATAGGATTCTCTACTATATTCTTACTTTGGCTCTCATCGGAGGCGGTCGCATTTTTTCTCACTCCCCGTCCTCACCCTTTTTTCCTCCCTGCCTGCTCTCTTGTCTCGTATCGTGTAATACTTGAGAGACTCTCTCTGCATTGCTCCTCAAAACCTCAAAACTGGAAAAAATCATGGATTTGATCAACTGGTCTCTCAACGCAATTGACACCATCTTCTCGACGAGAAGCTCGGGTTCTGGGGAGCCTGACTGCCCTGACGGAACGTACCCCGCTGGCTACACGATGGACGCGTGGGACAGATGGCGTATTGTGTGTTTAGCGGCTCTTTCCGTGGAGGACATCGAAGATATCTATCTATTCGGAACCATGATAACAGGTCTTCTGCTGATTGGATTAGGCTTTGCCCTGGGTTATCGAAGAATTAAGAAAACGGGAACAGCTGTTCAAAGCCTCACAAGGCTGCCCGTCATGATTGAAGCAGTGGGAAGAGTGGTCAGCATTGAGACTGAGACTATTAACCGCAATATGGATTCTATCACGGAAAAGCTCACGGCCTTGCATAGAAAAATTGACGGAGACCAGAACGGACAATAAGAGTAGCCGTGGAATTGGAATGCGGTTACTCGCCCTAAGACTAAACAAGCTCAATCTTATCTTTTCCGGCTCCCCTCTACCAGCACTGGCCTTGACCAAGGTCGCTGTTGAAAATCATCCCTGAGAAGCACCGCAGGGAGACGCTCTCTGCATTCCTCCCCCATTCCTCAGACACCTGCTGATTACACATACACACACATACACACATACTGATTACAACTATTACACATACAGACACATTCCCCCAAACCCCCGATCCAACGCCTCCGTCGCTTTGATCTGCCAGCCTGACAAGCGGGTCTGTGACTAGCGCTGCTGGGTTAGCGCTGGACCGGATGGCTATTTTGCCGGAGCTGGATTAGCTCCCCTGTTGCATAGTCGTGTGTCTATGGTGTATTATGTGCTTTTGTATAGTATAGTCTGGGGGTTATTTTTTCCATCTCTCTCTCCTCATGTTATGCTGTAAATTTCTTAAACAAACCCCTGCATTTCACTGCTGATTGTACTTGGTATGATTGTGTATGTGACAAATAACCCTACCTTGACCTTGATACCTTGACTAGGAGAGGAAGAATTGTATAAACTTGTTAAATCATCTAAACCAACAACATGCATGTTAGACCCTATTCCATCTAAACTACTAAAAGAGGTGCTTCCAGAAGTCATAGATCCTCTTTTGGCTATTATTAATTCGTCATTGTCATTAGGATATGTCCCCAAAAACTTTAAATTGGCTGTTATTAAGCCTCTCATTAAAAAAAACACAACTTGACCCCAAAGATCTAGTTAATTACAGACCGATCTTGAATCTCCCTTTTCTGTCAAAGATATTAGAAAAGGTTGTATCCTCACAATTATATTCCTTCTTAGAGAAAAATGATATCTGTGAGGATTTCCAGTCAGGATTTAGACCGCATCATAGTACTGAGACTGCTCTCATTAGAGTTACAAATGACCTGCTCTTATCATCTGATCGTGGTTGTATCTCTCTATTAGTTCTACTGGATCTTAGCGCTGCGTTCAACACCATCGATCACAACATTATTTTGAATAGACTAGAAAACTTTTTTGGCATTAGTGGAAGTGCATTAGCATGGTTCAAATCGTACTTATCTGACCGCCATCAATTCGTAGCAGTGAATGAAGAGGTATCATATCGATCACAAGTGCAGTATGGAGTTCCTCAAGGCTCAGTACTAGGGCCGTTACTTTTCACGCTTTATATGTTACCCTTGGGAAATATCATTAGGAAACACGGGGTTAGCTTTCACTGTTATGCTGATGATACTCAGCTCTATATTTCTTCACGGCCTGGTGAAACACACCAAATTGAGAAACTTATGGAATGCAAAGTCGATATAAAAAACTGGATGACGAGTAATTGCTTACTGCTAAATTCTGAAAAAACTGAGGTGTTAATTATCGGACCTAAAACCCCCCGCAAGTAATAACCTAGAACACTGTCTAACACTTGATGGCTTCTCTGTAAATTCTTCATCATCAGTCAGGAACCTAGGTGTGCTATTTAATAGTAATCTCTCCTTTGACAGCCACGTTTCTAGCATTTGTAAAACTGCATTTTTTCATCTTAAAAATATATCTAAACTGAGACCTATGCTCTCAATGTCAAATGCAGAAATATTAATTCATACATTTATGACCTCAAGGTTAGATTATTGTAATGCTTTATTGGGTGGTTGTTCTGCACGCTTAATAAACAAATTACAGATGGTTCAAAATGCAGCAGCTAGAGTTCTTACTAGAACCAGGAAGTATGAGCACATTAGCCCGGTTCTGTCAACACTGCACTGGCTCCCTACTAAACATCGTATAGATTTTAAAATCTTGTTAATTACTTATAAAGCCCTGAATGGTTTAGCTCCTCAGTACTTGAGCGAGCTCTTATCGCATTATAGTCCTTCACGTCTGCTGCGTTCTCAAAACTCTGGCCATTTGATAATACCTAGAATATCAAAATCAACTGCGGGTGGCAGATCTTTTTCCTATTTAGCGCCCAAACTCTGGAACAATCTACCAAACACTGTTCGGGAAGCAGACATACTCTGTCAGTTTAAATCTAGATTAAAGACCCATCTCTTTAACCTGGCGTACACATAACACACTAATACACTTCTATTATTCAAATCCGTTAAAGGATTGTTAGCAGTGTTGGGTAAGTTACTTTCAAAAAGTAATTAATTACAGTTACTAATTACTTCATCAATATTGTATTTAAATTACTTTACTAATTACTCTGTCTGAAAAGTAACTTACTCAATAAGTAATTAATTATTCAAATTGCTAATTAGGCTACATCTTAAAATCCCTATAAACCTTAATAGCCTTTCAATTTGAGTCAAACATAGAATAGTTTAGCCCTTTAGCTTTAAAACAACTGTAATACTTAAACTTTTTTAATATATATTTTTTTTACCTTCTTTGGTTAGCAAATAGAACAAAAAAGCTTAAAAGTTAAACAATATATTTCAGTTTGGCAAGATGTTCAGGAAAAGCCCAACTAGTAAAATCCGTACAGATTTATGTAAAAATAACATGTTAACTAGGTAAAAATAAATTACAGAAACGATTTGAATGCGTGTCTATGGGGGAAGGGGGCGGAGTAAACAAAGCAGCGCTGCACCTGACTTTGAAACTTGCAGCGCTAACTGGGGCAGCCGTTGCCTAATGGTTAGAGAGTTGGACTTGTAACCCAAAGGTTGCCGGTTCGATTCCCAGGTCCGGCAGGGATTGTCGGTGGGGGGAGTGAATAACAAGTGCTCTCTCCACCTTCAATACCACGACTGAGGTGAGACAGGCACCGATCCCCCAACTGCTCCCCGGGCGCCGCAATATGGCTGCCCACTGCTCCGGGTGTGTGTTCACTGCTGTGAGTGTGCACTTGGATGGGTTAAATGCAGAGGACAAATTCCGAGTATGGGTCACCATACTTGGCCACACACCACTTCCCTTTCCCTTTCCCCCTAACACACACACACACACACAAACGAAATCGTATGCCTGATGAAAAAAATATATTTAAAACACTTTCATATTTTAGAAAATGTAGTTAATATTTGCATCATTAATGATTTATCTTATCCACCCTGGGTCACCCGCAAATAATCAGAATGCATTTTTTTATTACCGGACCCGCGAATGCATTTTTTTATTACCGGACCCGCGGATTATCCACAGCGCCCGCGGATATAACCGCGCATCACTACTGCACACAGTGCGCAGATATCAACAGAATCACTGGGGGAATTTGTATGTGTCGATTGTGTGAGAAGGATCTGCAACCGGACAACCTTGGAATATATTAACTTGATTATTCATATAATGAGGTTTGAGCCATACAAATTACGGGAGTTTTACAGGAGGTGAATGTAGCAAACATATAAAATACGCCCAGTGGGATTTTTTTTTATAGCAAGATTAAAAATACGGGAGAAATATGTGAAAATATTTAAACGGGATGACAGTAGGATAGAATGGTAAAATATGGGAGAATCCTGGGAAAAAATGGGAGGATTGACAGGTATGGATACGGGAAAGACTGTACCTCAGTTTTATACGGATTACATAATCAGATAATATTCGTTTTCGATTTTAATTCATTCAGTTAAAAGTGGACACTTCAGGCTTTCAGATACAGGAAAGATTGTACCTTGCTTTAGTTTCATACGGATTACTTAATCAGGAATATTCGTTTTCGATTTGAATTCGTTCATTTAAAAGTAAAATTCAAGCTTTTTAAATTCTATTGATTTTAGTCTTATATGTATCTGAGTATTTAAGGTTTCTCTGTGAATCAGGATAATCTGAAAGTGAACGAGCTGGAGCACGGAGGGTTAAAACGCTGCATTCAATTTTATCTTTAGAGGGTAAATTTACATTTACATTTCAAATTCAATATTGATTTTAGAACTGTTGAAATGATTTACTGTATGTAAGTCAAGTACTTTATAAGTAACTGTAATTAAATTACCTAAAAACGAACAGTAATCTCTTACTTTACTTTTTCAGTGGTTAAGAAATTTAATTACAGTAACGTGTTACTTAGTAACGCGTTACACCCAACACTGATTGTTAGGCTGCATTAATTAGATCAACCGGAACCGGGAACACTTCCCATAACACATGATGTACTTGTTACATCGTAAAAAGATTGACATCTACGCTAATATTAGTCTGTTTCTTTTTTATTCCGAGGTCACTGCATTCACCAGATCAGATGGTGGATCAGCACCTAGAGACGACCTCTACAGCCCTGAACGTCAGCAGAGACCAGGACACCTAGATGAGCCCCAGAGACAGATCCCCAGTGAGGACCCCGTCACCTAGACAGCCATCAGGAAAAGACCTCGGGAACCAGTTGAGCCCTCCAATCTGACTTTGCAGCAGTTGGAATTGAACTGCTGTGTCGTCTGGCCAGAGGAGAAATGGCCCCCCGACTGAGCCTGGTTTCTCCCAAGGTTTTTTTCTCCGTTCTGTCACCAATGGAGTTTTGGTTCCTTGCCGCTGTCGCCTCTGGCTTGCTTAGTTGGGGACACTTCATTTCCAGCAATATCGTCGACTTGATTGAACAAACTTTTTGAACTGAACTGAGCTGGACGATGCCATCACTAAATTCAATAATGAAATGCCTTTAACTGAAAATTGAGTGTTTAATCTTGTCATTTTACATTATTGACACTATTTTCCCATTTTGATATTGTGCAGTTGCTTTGTCACAATTTGTATTGTTAAAAGCGCTATATAAATAAAGGTGACTTGACTTGACTTGACATATAGGCTATAAAGTTTCCTCGAGGGAGAGTGGTTTAACACAAAGCACTAAGAAACGGTTAGCACACGTTATCTTTGTCAGCGCGTTCTTATTGTTATCAGACTGAGGAACAAACTTTCACCCGACCATGTAGATATTATTGTTTCTCTCAGAATTAATACGTGAAACAATGTAAATACAATCTGTACTGTAATTGGCACAGTCTGTTTGATTTTTCCGTTTGCTCTGCTTGATCTTGAATGCTTTATTGTTTTGTTTTTTTTTGTTTACACGTTTTCAAAATACCAAAACCAAAATAATACCTTGCGATATAACGTAACGTTGTTGTAGAACATTGTTGTGTAACGGCTAATCGTAAGCTTGTTCAGAAATCGTGACAAAAACTTGATAATTAAAAATAACGTCTTTCTCATTAAACCTAATTGAAATAAACGAATATTCATCTTTTATGAGCCCAAATATTTGAATGCAAAATTTTTGGAAAATGCCCATCCCTAGTAGAGAGTCTGGCTTAGTTCAGCGACACAAACCGTAGACCAGATAATCGGTGCAGAGATAAAGGGAGCGTAACGAGCTGAGGCAGGTGCAGGTAATCAGTTCTCCAGGTGATGGTGATCGTGACTGATGACTGTAGTGACTGCGGTGACTGTGAAAGAGACTCCCTGAAAACAGTACACTGTGCTTTATTTCTACAGACTTTTCTTAGAGAGTAGGAGATGAACTCCCAGTACACTGCTTAAAACTATTTTCAGAATGTGTAGTTTTACTAATTAATAAGAAAAAACATAAAATGTAATAAAAAAAATATCTGATCATAAAGATGTTCTTTATATTCTTTTACAAATAAAATGCTATTTTTTTATGGACAAATCTAAATATACTTTGAATCATATTTCGAATCATATTTCTCACCGACATTTGAGTAATCTCATTGTGTATTTTTAGCAATAATGCAGTTTTGCGTCATGATTACACAATGCATTTAGTATTTAGCAACTTCAACTGAGAATTAGTTGGAAACACTGGTCAAGAGCTGATTCCATAGGGGAGTTGTTTTTTTTAGATGAGACATGACATATGAGGAAGTATGAAGTATAACAGTTAGTCATCTATACACACATTCACACGCATCCTTATCTGGTTACTGTCACAGGGAATCAAGGAACAAGGAGACGAGAGGAATTCACAAAAGGAGAGTCTTTAATAATCCAACTGGGAGATAAAGAGCACAAGGAAGACATTCAAGAACCGACAAGCACTAACTGAATGGACTGGGGCTTTTAAACACAGGGTAACGAGGAGCTAAGGAGACACACCTGGAGGCAGGGGCAAAACAGTCCAGGGGCATGACATTACTCCCCCCTTCCGGAAGGCGCATTCTGCGCTGTAACAATTCCACTGGGGAAGGGGGAGCCAGGGAGGAGACAGGAGGGGCCCGGAGCAGGAGGAGCACAACAGGACCCAGGCCACAGCCATGATGATGGCCCACGGTGGAGCCGACGGAGGGAGGAGCCATGGAGGAGGGATGGCCGCCAACTCTCGCACCGTACTGATGGTGAGCTGAGGGCGAGCAGAGGGGCTGCCAGACGACAGTGGTGGAGGAGGCAGGAGCGGGCGGGTGGGTGTTTATTCATGCTCAAAGCACACTCCTGACTGGACTCGGGGACAGGAAACGAAGTAGGGATGGACGAGACCAGCGGGGACGGCGTAGAGAGGAGCGAGGGCAGATTGATCTCCAGATCAATTTCCCAGTCGATCAGGTCACCTTCTAAGTCCAACAGTCCCAGATGTATAATCAGCTCACCCTCAGCCGCGGTGCAGGGGGCGGAGCTCCACTCCGCGCTCACACCGTCCACCGCTTTCTCCCTCGTGGTGGGCACTGTCGCCGGCTATCGCACCTGGTCTGACGGGTTGGGCTCAACTTCCGGGGCGATCCTCTCAGTCACTCGGCTTTGCGATGGCTCGCAGATCACAGCAGGAATAGGCTCTCCGTCATTGGTGGGCTCGGGCTGATGCTCCGCACCGCTGGGAGATGGTGGGCTGAGCTCTGGGTCAGGAGTGGATCTGACGAGATCGTCCATGGGGCAGATGGTGAGTGGCAATCCGTTTCTCACCAGAGTCCACTCCACAAAGGTGGCGAAATCCTCTCGAGGATCATCTAAGGACGACTGCGCTCTGCTCGTGGTGTTCAGGCTTGCATCATAGAATGAGCAGAGCGCATCGTCCGGGTAGCTGGTGGAATTAGCTAATAACAGGAACTGTCTGGTATGGTCCTCGAGAGATCGGTCCCCCTGCTCCAGCAGGAGGAGGAGGAATTCGGGCCGGACGAGGGGATCCATGGGACACAACGGAAAGAAAAACACTGAGTAAAACGAGAAACAAAATGGAGGGTACAAACGGAGGTAACTGTTTCGGTCGGTTCTTCTGTCACAATTCACAGGAAATCAAGGAACGAGGAGACGAGAGGAATTCACAAAACGAGAGTCTTTAACCTGTTAACATGCACCAGGAAGCCAGCGCACTGAAAGCTCTTTGTTTGCTCTTTGTTTGCACATGTCATTGTTTTCAAATAGATTAGATGAAATGGGACAAAATTAATCTTGACAAACTATATATCATTTTGAAGGTCTAAGCCTCAAGCATCGACGATAGATCGCTGTTTTTCGATAGAAAGCTTATAAAGGAATGTATTTGCTAAATTTGTGTAAGCAGTACACATCAAAACATGTATAAAAAACCCCGCAGTACATACCAGATTCATCCTGATAACGACACTCAAACGTATCCACTGTTGTAAATCCCGGTTTAGTTTGAAAGATAAGGGTCCATGGACCAACATCCCAAAGAGCACTTTTAGTCCAAAGAAACCATAACATTGTAATTTGGATCGTTATTCCTTTGTTGATGTCTCATCTCTTCAGGGAGAGTTATTGTTTGTGTCCGTTATGGAACAAATTACGCTCAAAAACAGCGTCTTGGTGGTTAAAAAAAACAGCATGATTTTGTAGCAGGCAATGTCACAAACAGAATGAGATCATCCAAAAAAAAAAGTCAAAGATACACAGAAGATTGTTTATTTGAATTCTGGCGCTCCCTCGTGACGGTGCGTGACGCACACTGTGACGCACCTGTCATCTGATGGGGGCGTAACTTAGAGATCTTTTTTGCACAAATAATCCTTCTTTTTCTTTTCTTTTTTCAACATTTTGCATATATGTTTGCGTGTTTTGTGGGGAATTGCCTGCATCTGTATGATTACCATATGTATGGCTGATAATCAGCATGTAATTACTGACTGTTCACAGATATCAGTGTGAATGCAGTCTATATAAAAGGCCATTATAATGTGATTATTGACAATATGGGCCATCTGTATGATTAGCATCTGCATGAATGATCCTCAGCCTGTGATTACTGATATACAGGAGCATCTATATGTCAGGAAATCAGAGTATGTACTTAAGTTTTTTTTTTTTTTTTTATTATTATTATTTTTTTTTCATCACTCAAAAATTATTCTTATTGTATTTTTCTAGTGCTCAAATAAATCACTGATACGATGTCTAAGATTCTGTCTACTGTTTTATAATTGAAAAACTGCAGTGGTATGTATAATGACTAAATATTTAATATTAAAATGCATAAATGTAAATAGTTTGTAGTAGAACCCTTTAATAATTTGGTAAATATTTTTCCTCAAACAGAGCGGGGGGGGGGGGGGGGGGTGGCGGGGGGACTAGATTAATGGCTGCAGGAATCTCATTTTTCATGGTATCTTCTTCTGATTTGAAATATAAACTCATGAGACATGTGACTTTCAACCCATTACTTTTCTGGATTGCTCCAGGACTGATTTCATGTATTTTTATATGAAATTTTTTAAAAAATCAGTGTGGTACAATTTATATCAAGGCACTTCAATGTCTATAACTTTTTATATTTTTGAGCATTATCAACTCTGGATGATGGATAGTAAAGCCCAAAGGGTCTTCTTTCCAAAGACACCAAAATTGTGTGTGTGGCACACTGAAGTCAGGAGCTGTTACCATTTTAAATTAGTTAGTCATTCTCAGCTGTGATTCCCAATATGGGGGGCGCTGGTTAACAGGTTAATAATCCAACTGGGAGACATAGAGCACAAGGAAGACATTCAAGAAACGACAAACACTTAACATTCACGAAAAGGAACAAGACCAAAAAAGGAAACAGGAACAAAAACAGGGGCAAAACAGTCCAGGGGCGTGACAGTTTCTTATTCAGTCTAAAATCAAAGTAAATTTATATGATGAGGGATCTTGCCACACAGCGCAAGCCCCTATTAACATTTAATTTCGATTTAAGTGTGTTAAAAAAAAGTACTACTAATTAGTTCTATCAATTTGCTAAAAAGTGCAAATAATTTAGAAATCGAGGGAATGAAGTAGTAAATTGTGCACATGATTTAGCCTACTATTTTTTTTCCCTGCATGTCATGTGCAGGGCTCTGTAGATTGCTGAGCTTACGGATAATATTTTTGTTTGAATCATCATTTTAGTGATTAAGTGCTTGGACTTAATTATAATGTATCAATTCCGCTGCTAAAAGACAGATGGCTCAACATCAGACACATTTGGAGAAACAGAACAGGCAGATTGTCCATGAGTGGTTATATTATCAGTGACAGGGTTAACGGGGTAGACACTGAGTGGTCATTTCATACCGGGGTTCATGACAGGCAGGATTAAAAGTTCCCAAGCAGACCTTTGGGCTATGACAGACAGGGTTAAGGATTCTTGGGTGACCTCTTTGGGCATGATATGGTGACTAGGGCATACAAGAAATTTGTTTGTGGTCTCTGGGGTCATGACAGGGTTAACAAGGTTTACAGAAAGTTCATTTACAGCTTTCATGGCTGTGACAGACAGGGATGATGATTCACGAATGGCCCCTATAGGCGCAACACAACGGTCAGGAAGTTCACCAATAAACTCCTTGGTTGTGACTGATGGGACTAATAGTTCAAAGGCAGCCACCTCGGCTGATTCAGGGCAGGACAACAGTTCATAGGCCGTGACATGAGCAAAGGAAGGTTCATTGTTGGCCTTCGTGGCCGGTCCGGGACAAGGCAAGAGTTCATGAGCAGCCTCCATAGCCGTGACAGAACAAACAGGAAGTTCACATATGGCCTTCTTGGTCAGGACAGGACAGGCAGAGAGATCACAGACGGCCTCCATAGCCGTGACAGAACAGACTGAAGGTTCACAGACGGCCTCCTTGGCCAGGACAGGACGAGAATTCACAAATGTATACCACTGACACCTCTGGAGGTTCTGCAGCGATTGCCACCTCTGGAGACATCACTTTGGACGCCGCCATTTTCAAAGGTTCAGTGGTGGTGTATGCAGCCCAAATACACTATAAAGCGATCCCCATTGTGGAAAGCGCTACAGACAGGGGAATCAGTTCAGGAACAGAAAGGTCTGAGAGTGCTGATTTAGGGGTACCAGCTGCACGTGCTGACACCAGCGGTAGGTCCTCCACACTGGATGCCAGTCTGAACATACTTTTGAGAGGGATTACTACACATACAGCAGTTGTTGATGACAGTTTTGCTATTTCAACAAATCGGGTAAAGTAGTCAATTACCAGCAGGGACGGATTATGACGCAGCTGTACCCTGGGCACGGACTAATTAAAGGCCCCCCTCAGTTGAAAGCCCCCCCTCCCTTATATCTATAACTATGTCATGAGACGTCTCGATTCTCAAATATATGTAAATGGATTTTGGACCTTTATATCTCACAGACGCACACACATTACCAGAGGTGGGTTGTAACGAGTTACATTTACATCATTACATTTACTTGAGTAAATGTTTTGGGTAACTAATACTTTTAGAGTAGAGATGCGTCTTACTCAAGTACATTTTTAGTGAAAAAAACGGTACTTTTACTTCGTTACTGTGGGAGACGCTCCTCTCGTTACTTTACCTTAATGCAATACAAGTAATGCAAGTTAAAAATGCTTCAATTTATTCCAAACGCGCCGTACTTTTCTCTGGGCAATGAGCGATGCCCATTCACTAATGATTCATTCTTTTGAGTCAATTCTGTTCAAAGGCTTGATCAAACCAGTTGGCAAACCAGTGAATTGCTTCGCGAATCTGTTTGAATGATTCGTTCAGTTCCCCGCTGCACGCATTGAATTGTCTGAAGCGGTTCTCACTCAGAGTTGTAACATCAAGAGTGTTGAAGACGTGGCTTTGGATCTACAGTCAATTGAAAGCAAATCTGCAAAGGCTATTGTTTGCTAGCTTTGAAGATCTTTATTAGATGAACACATTATATATACAATGTATAATTTACACATTAAATAAGCTGTCACAGAGTATGAAATGAACACCCGCCAAACCCGCGTTAGCTCTACGCAGCGGTGCGTGACCTGTTCCAGGAGGAATGCCTTTGCCTAGACACAATTAATATTGATATTTTCACAATATTTATGCTTGCAGAAATATACATTTGTTTACAGAACCGACGGAAGAAGATCCGTCAATGTGCATTTGTTTCGTTATGTTCAGATGTTCGGTAGCAGTCATGTGAGGAGTTTTCACTCTTCTCCGTGTCATACATATATAATACATAATTAATATACTTTAAAATATAATTTAATTCAGTGATGCAAATCAGAATTTTCATATGATCCTTCAGAAATCATTCTAATATATTGATTTACTACCAGTGTTGGAAACAGTTTTGCTGCTTAATAATTTTTTGGAACCTGTGACATTTTGTTCAGGATTCTTTGATGAATAGAAAGCTAAAAAGAACAGCATTGATAATAAATCAACATATTGGAATGATTTCTGAAGGATGTGACATTGAAGACTGGTGTAAAGGTTGATGAAAATTCTGATTTGCATCACTGAAATAAATTACATTATAAAACATTAAAAATCTTTTGAACGGCAGTTTGTGTGTATACACACACATACACACACACACACACACACACATTACATAAATTGTATCTATTTAGCCTAATAAATATAGATATAGTATATGATCCAACGTAACTAGTAACTAACTACTTGAGTAGTTTTTTATCCGATACTTTTTACTCTTACTCAAGTAGTTAACTATTCAGACTATTACTTTTACTTTTACTTGAGTACAGTTTATGGGTACTCTACCCACCTCTGCACATTACAGACACGCACTCGCACTCGCACACACATGCGGAGACGCGGAAAGAAACTTGTTGTCAGTGCTGTGGCTGCCCCGCAAATTTTTCAATAAAGTAGTTCCGCAGCTGAAAACCATCTTGACATTTCTCAGTAGCTGGGTTCTTGAAGCAGTTCAACTTAAAGATTCGTTATTAGTAGACGCTACTGTGCTGAACACTGTTGAGAGACGCGCTTTGGCGCTTAAATCTCTCTCTCTCTCTCTCTCTCTCTCTCTCTCTCTCTAATAAGTGCGTTAGACTGCATTAATAACTGTGTTAGCCTGCATATCAATGGCTCAAGCCTCTGTTATTAGCTCTAAAATGACGTTTTGGAAATTGTAATGGAATGTTTATGAGGTGCACAAGAAATTATTTCAACACACACAAGATTTCAGGATGGAAACATAACAAATGTCTTGAATTAAATCATCATAACAATGTCTTGGTTGTGACTCCAGGCCGTTAAAATTATTTGAGAAATAATGCACTCCTGAAGTGGTAATGTGGCCATGACGCTGGAGCATATTAATGGAACAGTCTTTCTCCTTTCTCAAACAAATAAAGACATTCAATTTTTATTGACTGAACGCAAGCGCTCATAGCAATAGAAAACACTGTAACAGTTTCCACTGATTACGAAATATTTGTGTTTGCTGGGGTGGTACTCTTATATAGGCCTATTAATAAGGAAGGGGGGCCCAAAATATCGGTTTGCCTATGTCACGATAAGAGGTAAATCCGGCCCTGTTTATTGTACAGAAAGAGAGCAAAATAGCATTTTATAAAAGAACATTATCATCGACTTTAGTCTAGCCAGAATTAAAGCACTCTCAAAAACTCCCATTAATCACTGAAGTTGCTTAGCCTACATTGTGAAATGAATATCTTGCTTATATCGCACGCACATCCACACTTTGTTGTTTCTGATGAGAGAAATCGGCAGAGAGCAGTATTCATTCTTGCCATTGTACTCATAAGCTCAACAGAATCATGTGTGATTGGTTATAATGCGTGCAGTGCTGTAGCTAAAACCGCAGCTGTCTCTGGCTCCATGCCAGCCAGCGAAGTTGAGCAAACGCAGATTTGAATTTAGCAGCTGATGCTGTTCCACACTGAACGATCTAATCACACCGGTGTGATCGTTTATCAACGAGTTTATTTTTTGTCTTTTGGAAGCTGCATTCAAAATCCTCTTGCCTCAAAAATCTGAGGGGGCACGGTTGAAATCGTGTTCCGGGAATAGAGGTATTTAAGCTGGGCCCCCCTCTGGTCCAGTGCCCAGGGCACGTGCCCTGTAGGACCGTGCATTAATCCGTCCCTGATTACCAGCAAGTATTGATCGTCCTTCCACTGAATCAGATCTGCTCCAACCTTTGTCCAAGGTCTCTCAGGGAATTGAGTGGGAATCAATGTCTCTTTGAAGTTCTTCCGATGGCTTTCACAAATGTCACATTTCTCCACCTTTTGCTGAAGCTGTGCACTGAGACCTGGCCACCATACTGATTGCGTAGCACGTTCTCGACACTTAGCTATACCTTGGTGTGCGGTGTGCAATTTTTCCAAGATATCACTCTGTAGAGATTTCGGAATTACCAGTCGACAGCCTTTTAACAGCAGTCCGTTTTCTACCGTTAACTCCCCAGCAAATCGGAAGTATGGCTGCACAATGGCTTCAACTCTTCTTTTGGTTGGCCAGCCCTCTAGAGAGTATTTCTTCACCTGCTGTAAAACTGGATCAGCTTCCTGATGTTGCTGAATTTCGTGAAGTCGCTTTTCAGTAGCAGTAGCAGCTGGTGACAACTGAATTCACATACAGGTTCAACTCTTCTTCATTTTGCTGTTTGTCTCCTTCTTCTCCAGGTGCTCTGGAGAGGACATCAGCAGTCGCAATGTTCTTCCCTGGAACGTGTGAAATAGTGTAAGTGAATTTCTTGAGTCTCATACGCAGTCTTTGGATATGTGGTGGTAATTCATCTAGGTTTTCAGAACCCAGGAGAGGTACCAAGGGTTTGTGGTCTGTTTCTATGTGAAAAGAAAGACCCACCAGAAAGTCTGAGAAGCGCTCACAAGTCCAGGTGACAGCTAGCGCCCCCTTTTCGATTTGCGCATATTTCATAAATCTAACAATTGAACACCTTGGTAGAGATGAGAAGGGTAGATTTGTTTTTATCTGATGCAAAATATATAATAATAGGTTAGCATTGGTCTCTATTTATGGTCCGAATGAGATAGACAGTGCATTCCTTACATAGATTTCCAAAACTCTACTTGAGCAGATTGATTGCCCTCTAGTGGTGGGTGGTGATTTTAATGCTGTCATAAATCCTGCTTTAGATAAATCTCAATCTGATACAACAGCCAATCCATCCTCTAAATTACTGAATAAATTTATCACTGAGCTCAACTTAATCGATCTTTGGAGAATTCAGAATACTAAATCTAAGGACTTCAACTTTTTTTTTCTAATAGACATAAGACTTTCTCTAGGATAGACTACACATTTCTCAGCCCATCTTTAATTTTGTCTAATTCCTCCATCTCTATATTACCAATTGTATTATCTGATCATTCTGCTGTGTTGTGCAGTGTCCTCTTTCCGATGTTAAAGCCAAGTCCCCTAGATGGCGCTTTAACATATCATTATTAAGTAATCAGACTTTCATTACTTCTCTAAAAGAATATATTAAGGAATTTCTTGAAATTAATATGCCTTCTGATGTGGATCCTCAAATACTGTGGGAAACGACTAAGTGTGCTATACGAGGTTTCTGTATATCTTTCTCTTCTACTCTTGCCAAAGCGAAAACTCACCAGTTTACACAATTAGAAAATAAAATCCAATCATTACAAAACCTACAAAAACAACATTTTACTGAGCAACAGGCTACACAGCTGTCCTCTTTAAAAGAAGAATATGATTTACTTTCACACTCAAAGGCGGAATTTATTTTACATAGGACTAGGCAAAAATATTATTTCGAATCAGAGAGACCTAGTCATTTTTTGGCCCTTAGGTTGAAAGAATGCGAGTCTAAGGCATATATTAGCGCAATAAAATCATCAGATGATCAGGTCACCACGAACCCTGTGGCAATTAATGACATATTTAAAGGTTTTTACACAAATCTGTATATAGCCGAAAAACAGATTTTGATGAACCAATTTGTAAGCAGTATTTAGATAAATTGGAACTGCCTCGGATCTCACAGATAGATAAAGAATCTTTGGAGGCCCCATTAAGTTTGGAGGAACTCCACGTCTCTCTAAAAAGCCTTCAAAAGGGCAAATTGCCGGGTCTAGATGGTCTCCCCCTGAATTGTATTTGGAAATTTGGGATTTGGTAGGGACACTTATGCTTAATTCATTTAATTTTGCAATTGAACATGGTGTATTTCATAAGCCTCTTTCACACAGAGATTCCAGAAAATACACGGGTAATGTGTTCCGGGAATCATCCCGGGATCGTTTGATTTTGGTTCATTCACACTGCCAGTGATTTTCCGGAATCTGTGCGTGCGTTCACACACAACCCGTAAAGATCCCATAAAGACACGTGACATTTCATGTGACATGTATAATGTGCCGCGCACCATTTCACTAAACTGGCGAACGATTTCAGCTTCAGCGCGGATAGTGAGGAGCTCCCTGATCGCTGCTTCATTCCAGTTTACACATTTTTCGTCGTGTGAACGATGATCTGCCTTCAAAACAACTGGTAAAACAGTCGAACGATAAAGTGCGTCATCACTACGACACACCCTTTACGGCATTGATCCGGCTTTTGTTCACACAGCGCTCGTTCCGGGACTGAACCCGGCAATGTTACTAGGTCCCCAACCCGGGATCAATCCCGGAATTAATCCCGGGACGTGTTTGCGTTCACACAGAAGGCACTCCGGCAATTTTCTGGCAATTTTCCGGTACCAACGTGCAGTGTGAAAGGGGCTATAGAGATCAAAAAAACATCATTGATATCATTACTTCTTAAAAAAGGGAAAGATCCATTAGATTGTTCCAGCTACAGACCGATTTCGCTTATCCCATGTGATCTAAAAATCTATGCTAAAGTTTATGCTTCTCGTATGGAAAAGGTAATTCATAGCTTGATCAAGGAGGACCAAACGGGTTTCATCAATGGGCACAATGCATCTGACAATATGCGTGGACTCCTTCATATTCTTGACTTTGCAGATTCTCATCCAAGCCCTTGTGCGGTTTTTTCACTTGATGCAGAAAAAGCCTTTGACAGGCTAGAGTGGAATTATATGTGGGCAGTTCTGCAATGTTTCGGCTTCGGTGAATGCTTCATTTCTATGATTAAGACATTATACCACTCACCTGCAGCATCAGTCATAACTGGTAATATTATTTCCTCCCCATTCCCCTTACAGCGGGGAACGAGGCAGAGGTGTCCGCTTTCCCCCTTATTGTTCTGTCTATCTCTTGAACCCTTAGCACAAGCCATCAGGAAATCTGAAGTATCGATTAAGATTCATGATCATAATCATAGTATTTCATAATACGCTGATGATATTATTCTAGATTTAGACCACTTTGATGTTTCAGTCTCTAGTATAATTAAGGAATTTGATCATTTTAGTAGCCTATCAGGATATAAAATAAATTGGAACAAATCCACTTTAATGCCAATTAACAATGTTAAGGTTAATTCTTCTATTCCCTCATTTATCCCTATTAAGGAATCTTTCATCTATTTGGGCATTGCCATATATAAAAACATTCATAAGATTGCCAGAGACAATTTTAATAACATTTTAGTTAAGGTCAAAAATGATATTCAAAGATGGAAGAATCTTAGAGTCTCTCTCCAAGGAAGAATCTCCACTGTTAAGATGAATTTGTTACCTCGATTTAATTTTTTTTCTCTATGCTACCACTTTCTCCCCCGCCAGGTTACTTTAAGGAGATCAACTCCATAATTTCTAAGTTTATATGGAATGATAAATGTCCCAGAATTAAATTTACCACATTACAACATCCTAATAGCGCAGGAGGACTGGCTGTACCAAATTTTGAATTATATTATTGGTCGTTCCAGCTTAAAGCTCTTCATAATTGGGTTGATCCTCAATCCACAGTTTCATGGAGGGTGATTGAAGCTGACAAGGTTAAACCAAATAGACTTCAAGATATTCTATTTACTGGCACAGGAAAAAAAGGGAATAATTATAAATTTGGTCCGGTTGTGGCTAACTCTATTAAAATCTGGAAAACGGTTGAACGTCGGATAGGAGGACCCTTCAAATTTTGTAATAGTACACCTTTATGGCACAATTTTAATTTTGTATGCAGAAATCGTCCATTTGTCCAACACTCTTGGTCTTCTTTAGGTGTAAACACGTGCGGTGATATATATGATAACCAGGGCCTCTGTTCATTTCAGACATTAAGAACCAAATTTTGTCTACCAGCATCCGCATATTTTGTCTTTCTTCAATTACGTTCTGCTCTCAAAGCGTATGGCGTTCCGTGGGCATCTTCTATTTCCTCTCATCCTATGCGGGACTGGATTGCACCGTCTGCTGGTCGGCCATCTGTTTCCTTAATATATAATACAATTATTGATTGCATTACAAAACCTCTTTCTATTAAAACTATTTGGAATAGGGAATTATCTGACCTTAATTTATCTGTCGACTGGGAGAGAGTGTGGTCTAATCTCAGCTTAACATCTAAAAATCTGGCTCATCATCTTATTCACTTCAAAGTCATTCATAGAGCATACATAACTCCTTACAAAAGATTTAAAATGAAACTACAGTCAAATTTGAACTGCCATATATGTAACACTACATCATCAGGCACTTTTCTGCATATGTTTTGGGAATGTCCTGTCGTCATCAGTCTATGGACACATGTAAACCTGGTTTTGTCATCATTACTGTGAATTGATTGGTCTGTTAACCCAAGTTTGTGTCTTCTTAATGATGATTCTGGTCTCTGTATTAGTTCAATGCAAAAGAGAATGTTGTTTGCTGGTTTTACAGCTGCAAAGAAGACAATAATACAGAACTGGTTTACACCACATATGTGTAGAAAAACATATTGGATCTGTAGCCTCCTGCAAATAGTGACGTGTGAATGTGCAACGGCGGTGGGGCCAGGCCTTCGACCATTGATGCTTGGCAGTGTTTTTTAATATACGTGATTGTATAAAGGAGTGACTTGTGTTTTTGTTGTCCTTCCCTCTCTCCCTCCCTTTTGATTGGACTTTGATATGTTGAGTATGTGTCTGTTGTTTTGTTTTGTTATATTTTGGATGCTATGTTGTGTTATGTGTGAAAAAAATAAAATAAAAAATTGTTGATAACAAAAAAAAGAAAGATGGTTGTAAGCATACACCCTATTATTTGGGAGCCTTCTTCTAGGAACTTGAAATGGTAAAGGAGCCACCCAACCATTAGATTCATCTTGATAGAACTCTTTGTCCATTAAGTGAAGAAACCTTTCATCATCCACTGACAGCGCAAGCTTATAATCCCTGGATGTACAAATGAAAAGCGATTGCCCTAACTTCTCATTTGCACATGTTGCTAAAACATTCATGCCACTCAATGTGAGATGGTCTTGAAACTGAATTTTAGTGTCATAATACTCTTTTACATGAAGTTGACTCTCACAAAGGCAGAAGAAACTAGGGCGTCCACTTTCAAGTATGGAGGTCTTAAAAACATCTACATGAGAAGACTGATGAGCACATCCAAGACAAACATCTCCGATGACAACCCACCCAAGATCTAACTTTTGAGCAAATGGAGCATTGTGCGGTCCATTAATTTGCTGGTGGACCTTGTGGACCCTAATGAAATCCCTGCCAAGTAGAAGGAGAATGTCAGCATCTGGGTCAAGGGCTGGTATTTCATCTGCTATACCCCTGAGATGACTGAAATGATGTGCTGCATCTGGAGTGGGAATTTCAGAACGAATGTTAGGAATCTGGTTGCACTCTAACAAAGTAGGAAGATGAAGGCTTACATTATTATCCAGTGACTCCACAATGTAACCACTTGCTCTCCTTCCTGGCGTCTCTTTCATTCCAGCACATGTCTTGAGTGAGTACGGAAAAGAAGATCCTTTGATTTGAAACTTATCAAAGAATTCTGTTCTTGCTAGTGAGCGGTTGCTCTGTTCATCCAAAATGATTTACATTCTTTTGGATTCCTTTTTGTTACCCACAGGATACACATTAACCAAACAAATCTTAGAACACGCTCTAGAACTCATTCCAGCTCCACAAACTTCAGTACATTTTGATGTTACCTCCTGAGTAGTTGGGTCACTTTCCTCCCCGCCATCCTCTGAGACAGGAAAGGTGGTTTTCTTCCAGGGTGCTGGACCAGGATGTAGAGCTGAAACATGATGGTCACTGCCACATTCCATGCACTGAATTTCAGCTTTGCAGTTTTTTGCCATATGATCTATTGAGGAGCAACACCTGAAGCATACTGATTGTTCCTTGAGAAACTGTTTGCGATCTTCAAGGCTTTTCTCTCTAAAGCCTCTACATATTTTCAGTGGATGAGGCTTGTTATGGACGAGTGTCAGAGAGTCACAGTCAGTGTTACTGTAATTAAATTACTTATCCACTGAAAAAGTAAAGTAAGGGATTACTGTTCATTTTTAGGTAATTTAATTACAGTTACTTATAAAGTACTTGCGTTACATACAGTAAATAACTTCAACAGTTCTAAAATCAATATTGAATTTGAAATGTAAATTTACCGTCTAAAGATAAAATTGAATGCAGCACTCCGTGCGCCAGCTCGTTCACTTTCAGATCTTCCTGATTCACAGAGAAACCTTAAATACTCAGATACATATACAACCCCAAATCAGAAAAAGTTGGGACAGTATGGAAAACGCAAATAAAAAAAGAAAGTAGTGATTTCTAAATTGTATTTCATTGCAGACAATATGAACACAAAATATTTCATGTTTTGTCTGGTCAACTTCATGTCATTTGTAAATATACATCCTTTCATGTCATTCAGACCTGCAACACATTCCAAAAAAAGTTGGGACAGTAAAGCATTTACCACTTTGTAATGTTGCCATTCCTTTTCACAACACTTAAAAGATGTTTAGGGACTGAAGACACCAAGTGATGAAGTGTTTCAGGTGTAATTTTGTCCCATTCTTCCTGCAAACAAGTCTTAAGGTGGGCAAAAGTACGGGGTCTTCGTTGTCACATTTTGCACTTCAAAATGCGCCACACATTCTCTATTGGAGACAGGTCGGGACTGCAGGCAGGCCAGTCAAGTACCCGTACCCTCTTCCTCCGCAGCCAGGACTTTGTAATGTGTGCAGAATGTGGTTTTGCATTGTCTTGTTGAAATATGCATGGACGTCCCTGGAAAAGATGTCTTCTTGAAGGCAGCATATTGTGCTCCAAAATCTCTTTGTACTTTTCAGCATTAATGGTGCCATCACAGAAGTGCAAGTTACCTTTGCCAAGGGCACTGACACAACCCCATACCATGACAGACCCTGGCTTTTGGACTTGTTGCTGGTAACAGTCTGGATGATCCTTTTCTTCTTTGGTCCGGAGCACACGGCGTCCATTCCTCCCAAAAAATACCTGAAATACTGATTCATCTGACCACAGTACACGTTTCCACTGTGTGATGGTCCATCCCAGATGCCTCCGAGCCCAGAGAAGTCGATGGCGCTTCTGGACACTGTTAACATAGGGCTTCCTTTTGGCACAGTACAGTTTTAACTGGCATTTGTGGATGTAACTACGTATTGTGGTACTTGACAAAGGTTTGCCAAAGTAGTCCTGAGCCCATGTGGTGATACCGCTTATAGATGAATGACGATTCTTGATGCAGTGCCGCCTGAGGGATCGGAGATCACGGTTGTTCAGCTTAGGCTTGCGCCCTTGTCCTTTACGCACTGAAATTCCTCCAGATTCCTTGAATCTTTTAATTATGTTATGCACTGTTGAAGGTGAAATATCCAAATCTCTTCCTATCTTTCTTTGAGGAACATTGTTTTTAAACATTTCAATAATGTTCTCACGTATTTGTTGGCAAACTGGCGATCCTCGGCCCATCTTTGCTCCTAAAGGACTAGACCTTTCTTGGATGCTGCTTTTGTACCAAATCATAATTACAATCACCTGTTGACATCAACTGTTTCAAATCACATCATTATTTAACCAATTTACCTCATTACTAGCCCTAAATTGCTCCTGTCCCAACTTTTTTTTGGAATGTGTTGCAGGTCTGAATGACAGGAAAGGATGTATGTTTACAAATGACATGAAGTTGACCAGACAAAACATGAAATATTTTGTGTTCATATTGTCTGCAATGAAATACAAGTCAAAGTAAATTTAGAAATCACTACTTTCTTTTTTATTTGCGTTTTCCATACTGTCCCAACTTTTTCTGATTTGGGGTTGTAATACTATAATCAATAGAATCTAAAAAGCTTGAATTTTACTTTTAAATTAATGAATTCAAATCAAAAACTAATATTTCTGATTATGTAATCCCTATGAAAGTAAAGCGAGACCAGTCTTTCCCGTATCTTGACATTTCTACTTTTAAATGAATGAATTCAAATCAAAAACGAATATTCCTTGTTAAGTAATCCATATGAAACTAAAGCGAGGTACAGTCTTTCCTGTATCTGAAAGCCTGAAGTGTCTACTATTAAATGAACAAATTAAAATCGAAAACGAATAGGCTATTATCTGATTATGTAATCCGTATAAAACTGAGGTACAGTCTTTCCCGTATCCATACCTGTCAACCCTGCCGTTTTTCCCAGGATTCTCCCGTATTTTACCATTCTATCCCGCTGTCATCCCATTTAAATATTTTCCCGTATTTCTCCCGTATTATTAATCATGCTATAAAAAAAAAAAAAATCCCACTGGACGTAGGCTATTTTATATGTTTACCTCCGGTAAAACTCCCGTAATTTGTATGGCCCAAACCTCATTATATGAATAATCAAGTCAATATATTCCAAGGTTGTCCGGTTACAGATCTTGTATGAAAAGCATCCTTCTCTCACAATGGACACATACAAATTCCCTCAACTTGGCAACTTTACAACCCAGTAATGCTGTTGATATCTGCGCACTGTGCGCAGTAGTGATGCACGGATGGCACTTATATCCTCGGGTGCTGTGGATAATCCGCTGGTCGGGTAATAAAAAATGCATTCTGATTATTTGCGGGTGGGTCGCAGGTGGATAAGATACATCATTAATGATGCAAATATTAACTACATTTTCTAAAATATGAACTTGTTTTAAATATATATTTTTTCATTAGGCATACGATTTCGTTTGTGTGTGTGTGTGTGTGTGTGTGTGTGTGTGTGTGTGTGAGCGCTGCAAATTTCAAAGTCAGGTGCAGCACTGCTTTGTTTACTGCGGTTACCGGGGAAACGGCTATATTCCTGGCAAAAAATACTCCGCCCCCTTCCCCCATAGACACGCACCCAAATCATTTCTGTAATTTATTCTTACCTAGTTAACATGTTATTTTTACATAAATCTGTACGGATTTTTACTAATTGGGCTTTTCCTGAACGTCTTGCCAAACTGAAATGTATTGTTTAACTTTTAAGCTTTTTTGTTCTATTTGCTAACCAAACATTTTTTTAAATATTTTTTTTATTAAAAAAAGTTTAAGTAGCCTATTACAGTTGTTTTAAAGCTAAAAGAATAAACTATTCTATGTTTGACTCAAATTTAAAGAATAGAGTTTAATTTCAATTAAGGTTTATAGGGATTTTAAGATGTAGCCTAATTAGCAATTTGAATAATTAAGTTACTTATTAGGCCCTTTCACACAGCAATACCAGTAAATTGCCATAAAATTACCGGAACGACTTTACCAGTAAATTCAAAAATGTGCTGTTCACACAGGTAACAACGTTCCGTCTTTTTTCCGGAAAAGCACCATTCACACACAGGTTTCAAATTACCGGTAAATTCTGTGACATCATTAATCAGAAACGACCTCTTAACAGCTGTGCCTCCCGGTGTTGTGTTTGTAAACATGAAGGGGTATACGTGGTCAGTGTTTTTGTTGATGTTTTCATTTTTGTATCAAACGTTCACATTCACGCAGCAATTTTGGCCCAGAGACATCCATTACACGACTTCACAGACTACACAGCGCGGAGTCAGTGTTGCCAGATTGGATGGACGATTTCCAGCCCAAAAGCTCACAAAATCCCGCCCAAAACTTTAACTGTCACAATAATGTGATATAATGTAAATCAAGGTTGATAAGAGCCATTTTTTAACTACTTATAATGAAATAATGATGACAAAATATAAATATAATGCTAGATACATTTCCCATGGATCAAATCGGGGCATATATTAACGAGAACGACCAAATATGATTAAAATATGCAAGCAGACACTGTCAAAACGGCAATCAAGAAATGAACCGATACCCTCGAAAAACACATGCATCATTTTCAATGTCAACAGAATTTAAATGCAAAAAGTGCCCAATATAAGTGATCGGAATAAGCAACGTAATTATAACGTTACGTTAGCTATTTCACACTCCTTCATGCACACACCATGACAGTCAAAAAACTGTGTCATTCTGTATGATAATCCGACAATGAAAAAAAATTAACAACAACAATGGGCCTATGCTCTTACTTTCGTGTCGCTCTATAATTTCACACAGAACTAAGTCTTCCGTGAAGTTCATATTGAGCATATTGTAGAACTTTACACAGTCAAAACTAACAAGTCCATCAGCTTTAAAGGATCCAATCTGGACCGTTTAAAAGATAAAAGACAGGATCGTATAGATATAAATAGATTTTGATTAAATAATTGAACTGTGCTCTGATTTCGGAGTTGCAGTGATACAGCCTTCATGTCATCTCCCTCAACAGGTGTAATTCACGTTTTGAAACACTCTCCACTCTTTACCATCTAACTTATATTTAGGCATTATGATCACTTACAGTTATACATTCAAAATCAGATCCGTTATCGCGCTAAAAACCCGTCGCTCATGAATCATCACGTCTGTCTGCTGATCCCTAGTGATAGGCTAAAAGTGCTGCCGCGACGTCAACATCAGCACCAGTCTCTTTGCAGCGTGCGTGTGTGAACCCACCCAATCTGGCAACACACTGCACACTGCGCGGAGTAAATGCGCCGAATGTTATGATTGGCCCAGAGCCGCTGAATTTTTGAATTTCAACGGCTCTGGATTGGCCCAGAGTACACGTCTTACGTCTTACATCACCGCGTTCTGAACTTGTACGTCCTCATACCGGTAATCTTCATTCTGCGTTCACACACAGCATCATTCCGGCAATTTACTGGTAATGTTACAACTTCTCATACCGTTAAATTACCGGAACGAATTTACCGGTATTTTTGAAAAGGTCCTGTTCACACATGATCTCTTTACGGCAATTTACTGGTAATTTTCCGGAAAAGTCTGTATGTGTGAAAGGGCTTATTGAGTAACTAAGTTACTTTTCAGACAGAGTAATTAGTAAAGTAATTTAAATACAATATTGATGAAGTAATTAGTAACTGTAATTAATTACTTTTTGAAAGTAACTTACCCAACACTGGTCACAGTCACCGCCGTCAACCGCAATCACCTGGTCACAGTCACCGCTGTCATCAGCAATCACCAGATCCCAGTCACCTGAGTTCTGATCATCTGCACCTGCAGTCCCTCATCAGCACTCCTATAAACTCCACACTCTCTCTGACACTCATCGTCTGGTCTACTGTTCACCTAGTCGAACAGTACCTGACTCTGTATGCACTTACCTGTGTTTACTTACCTTATAGACTCTCCATCGAATCTCCAGCATATATTCCAGGTCTCCTGTTTCTCCAGCGTCGACTCCCGCTCTCCAGAGCACTCGGACTCCACTCCCCTGTGAACGATAAGGATATGAGTTCTCGCAAGGATCACCGTGGGGAAGTTGTGGCCTAATGGTTAGAGAGTCGGACTCCTAATCCAAAAGTTGTGAGTTCGAGTCTCGGGCCGGCAGGAATTGTTGGTGGAATTGTTGGTTGTCAATACCACGACTGAGGTGCCCTTGAGCAAGGCACCGAACCCCCAACTGCTACCCGGGCACTGCAGCATAAATGGCTGCCCACTGCTCCGGGTGTGTGTTCACGGTGTGTGTGTGCACTTTGGATGGGTAAATGCAGAGCACGAATTCCAAGTATGGGTCACCATACATGGCTGTATGTCACGTCACATTCACTTTCATATTAAGACTAGTCACAAGATACTCACCTGCTCATCACTCTCCTCACATTCCGCCTTCATGTCAATAAACGTTCCATTGTGTTACTTACCTGTTGTTTCTGGCTATATTTGTGACAACGAGACAGTATAGACTAGGATCAACAGATTTTACTCTGTCGGATAATTGTCTTTCCTCAGACATGTTAACTTAAGTTTTATGAACAGTTATAGAAGCTTGCCTGTATCTATCTGGTCTGTCTCTCTTTTGTTGAGGTGCTGAAGAGAAAATGGTGAAGCTAGGATCTGTTTTTGCTTCAGCTTCTGAATGAATGAAATCAGCAAACACAGAGAATGGTGGAAATGCCACAGAATGCTCTTTCTTATACTTAGAGCCATAAGATATCCATTTCTCTTGGATATTGTAAGGAAGTTTCCCAATGATAGGGCTCACTCCATGAGCGGTGTCAAGATAGGACAACCCAGGGAGATCCATCCAGCTTGGCTGCCTCTAGCTCTGCAAGCAGGTCTCCAAGATCATGCAGCCTATATGGTTCTTTATTTGTAATTCTAGGAAAACTTTCCAATTTGAAGAAGAGAGCTTTCAATTGCTTCTGCAGAGCCATACATTTCTTCTAATCTCTCCCAAGCCATTTGTAGACCTGCATATGGGTGCCTAATATTAAAGGGGTCCTATTATGCTCTTTTACAAAGTCTTGATTTTGTTTTGGGGGTGTACTAGAACAAGCTCTCATGCTTGGTGGTTCGAAAATCGCATTATTTTTCACATAATTTACATTATTACAATACCTTTCTCCCCAGCCTGACACAAACGGCTCGAATAGTTCCGGGTTTGATGAATGCCTGCCTTCCGAAAAACGAAATGTGTTGTGATTGGTTAGCTGTCCCAGTGCGTTGTGATTGGCGAACAGCTTAGACGCCGTTTCAGTATTGCCCAGTATTGTACAGATAAGTGCAACGGTAATATTTATTATGTTTATTGTTCTTTAATTCTAACATTATAACATGAATTGCACTGAAACTGTTATACAGTTGAATTTATTTATACCATAGTCCCACAGACTTACACTGTTTGTGGCCACATATATATGGAAATTAATTCTCTGCCAGCGGGAGGCGGTGTTGGAGCGGGAGAGAGCGAGGTTTCGAGAAGGGTATAACTGCAGCCTGGAGATCTCCAAATGGGGGCGGGAACTCCAAAACGGGGTGGGAGCTCCAAAATAGGGCGTGGCTTTCTCCCATTGACAGACAGGCACATGACACGCATGCCAATTTTTTCTTCCAATCAACTTCAGTGCAAACTCCGCCCCACAGCTGATTCTAAAGATTTTATTGGTTGTGTCAATCACAGTGTTAATTTAATTTCCTACACTATGCTACAAAAAATGCGAACCCCTAAACATACCCCACACCTGACCCTAAACTTAACTAGTGAAATTGGCTGCACGGCGGGATTGGCGCTGAAAAGAAAGTTGCAGTTCAGGAGATAAGCAGTTAATAAGATTATGCAATATGAGATCGCCGAGACGGGCCATTCTGTAACTCCCCAACCGGACCTCACCGGACAATGGCACCTTTTTAGTTACACCCAGCATCACTACCCCATCCTACCCTGCGAATTTCAAGCCCCAGGACACCCCCGTTGCTTAAAACAAAGCGATAGAGTAAAATCTTTCCCATGCGCTGGGACGGCTTGCGGGAGAGCTCATGGGTGATTCCCGTTTATATCATGAAACAGAGGTTCAAACTCCGGTCCGAACACCACTGGCCATGAGCTTTGGGCTCTGCTCTCAAGGAGAATATTGATTTATATAGCATATTTTATTTTAGATCAACTAGAAACCATGTTTAATTTATAAAGTTTTATTTTGAAATGTAAGTCAATAACAATTGGCTGAAGCCAGAGCCAATGGTGAAAGTCTTTGCGCGAAGAGACCCCGCCCCATTTTGGAGGTTCTGCCCACTTTTGGAGTTCACACCCCATTTTGGAGATCTCCAGTCTGCAGTTATACCTACTTGGAGGTTTCCCGGTAACACTGTACACAAAACAAAGCTCCGCTCACAAATGCTGCTTTATCAGACATTATATGCAAGATGAAATGAAAATTACATCCAAAATATTCTGAAAACAGTTGGTTTCCATCAGAAATACAGTGATATAAAAACACCCGCACTGGGTTTCGATTTTGAAACGTGTAGTGCTCAACCAAGCTTTCTCGCTCCCCCCAACCATTCAAATCTCCGTAGGCGGGATTTACAATTTGTGATGTCACAAATACAGGAAAACAACTTTGTAGTCCAAACAAGCCATTCGTTGTAGTTCTTGAAAAGGGATTTTTTAAAAATGAAATATCTCCCTTTGGAGTGGACTTTGAGATTTGTAACTTTGTAGATCTTTTTATGTCCAAACATACACACTACACACTGACTAAAATTCAAAAAGTGAAAAAGCATAATAGGACCCCTTTAACTGCTTTTATTCATCGTACCTGCTCCGATGAATCTCTTCCGAGATATTTGATGAGCAAATGTAACTCTTCCTCTGGCTTGAGATCAATATCTGCAATGGCACTTTTAAAGGATGATCTCCAAGCTCAATAACTCATAGGTTTATCATAAAAAAAACTCAGTCCAGAAGTCACCAGCTGACTGCGTGCAAGGTACTTGGCCAGGTTATAGGTGTCTGACACACTCTCAGAACTGCTTTGTGAGCCATTACTAGATGCTCTAGAAGCTTGTGGCATGAGAGAAGGAAAACACGTCCCCTGCTGTGAGGAGGAAGGAGCAGTAGCCACAACGTTTGCTTGACATCTTACATAGTCTGTGGTGCGTTGGAGGCTAATCTCCTTAGAAGACTTTGATGCTGATATATGGTCCATTTCTATGAAGGCTGCTGCTAGAATTTCCGCTTCTGCTATGGCTGCATCTTTCTCTTTCTCTTCCTGCAGTGCCTCTAAAGTTGCTTGGAGTCGAGCTTGTTCCACTTTAATCTCAATCTCTCTCTTTGCATGTGCAGATCTTGCTTTGGCTGCTTCTGTCCTTGCGCAAGCTTTTGTAACGGCTAAGCTGGCAGTAGAACTTCTAGATGAAGTAGAAGATTGAGAACTTGTTGACTGAGCATCTTCATCTCCTTTGCAACAATGGTGTCGCCATGATGCTTTAGATTCTTTTGAGGACATGATTGCTGTCCAGACCTACAAGCAATGATCTTCCTTCTGCTAATTAGATGCAGTTGTTAAACATCTGTAAGGTCCACACATTTGGCCCAAAGAAGGTACCCAATGGTGGATGAAGGTTTCCTGCATGTTCGGTCTTTTCAGCGCGCAGTTATTAAATTTACGTTCAATTCTAATCTGACTCCATTTTATTATCTAATCTGACTCCATTTTATTATGACCTCGAATTTAGGTTGAAATGCAAATTGATTCATCTGTTTCTAATTATGATTCTTCTGACATTTGATTATTCTAGTTAACTCTTTACTTTATTACTCGTTGATTAGGAATCTATGTCGCTCAGGGTGTATCACGCCAGCCGATGTACATGTACCCCAAGGTCACAAACCCTCCAGTCTGATCATTAGTCAGAGGTTATGCAGTTTAATAGACTGCTTCATTCTCGTCATTTTTAAATAGTGGTTGTGTTTAGCCCCCTACAGTCACCTATGTAACAACAAAGTTAAATCAACTGTATAACAACTTAACTAAAGTCAAGCAGTTAGTCAGAAATCTAGAAACTCACCTGATGTGCCCCATGCTCCATCTAACCTGAGATCCACTCTGTACTTAACCCTGGACGCATGTTTGCGGTAATATACGCCTTCACTTAATCTAATTGAGAAAATAATTTCAGAGTAAGTCAGAATAAAATCAAATGTAACAATTTATTATCAGTCAGGTAAATATGTATTGTGCCAATTATACAGCCAATTCAAAGATATCAAATCAATACAAAACATCAAAATCTCAAAGATGAATCTAAGAGTAAGCATACCTGACTTGAGAAAAATACATAGTATGAAGTGTGCGAACACACTTCATCCTATGGGCTCATTCCGGCTACAGAAGGCACCGATCCTATTGCAACATTTCCTTAAGTACTTCAGACCAAGACCAACGTCCCCCGAGATGGAGACAGGAACTAACAATTGGAATTTGCATTGATCAAGTAGAGTTATCACCATTTGGGACAGAAGGTAATTTGCATGAAAGACACTGGGAACTGACACGCCCTCTACAGTGTGCAAAATATCTCTAAACTCTTAGGATGTGTATTACCTTTTAGTTTACTTCTTATAAGAATGAGACCATTGTACCAGTCGCCCTGAGACAATTCAAATGATACCAAACATGACTGTGAATATCACTTGCATTAATGTAGAACATTACAATCTACTATTGACCATTTTGAGCAGAATGAGTAGAAGGAAGGATGGGTGAAGGGATTTAAGAAGAAACAAATGGACAGAAGGGAGGTAAGTTTCCTCCACCTCCACTCTGTGGGGTGTCTCGAAAATGCCTGTGCATGTTTGTATTGTCTGTTTCTCAGGAGATCAAAGTATCTGAGGTTCTTTCATCCTTACACATCCATCTTTTCCAATTCACTGTGCTGTCTTTTCACTTTCATTGGCCTCACTGGGTTTAATCCAGTTATCCAGCCGCTAAACACTTTCACTATAAACTCCACGAAGACGAAGATTAAATTTTTGAAGTTTAATCATGACAAGTGTGAAAAGACATTACATATTGATGGGCTGTGAAAGGTAAGATGGACTTGGATGATAGGAACCACATGGAGCACCTTGCAGTGAAGACTAATCTAATATGGCCTACTTCCTCTTAAAACAGGAAGCTAGGGGTGGACTAGGAGGAAATTCAATTCACAGCCCAAAATGAATATCAAAATAAAGGTCATAAATTGAAATCCAGCACAAACAACCTCGCCATGGAAAAGCTGACTTAAAGGGAAACTTAACCTCTTAAGAACCTGTGGCCTCATATGAGGACATTGTATTTTAGTGAATTTCTCTGAGACTATACATGCCACAGTTTTAAGTCTGGATGTCCTGTACAGAGCACATTCAGGGCTTTTCAGATATACTAAATGATTGTTTGTTTCACCATGACCACTCCCTCTCCTTGGTCTTCAAAAATGTCTGAAATTAATTTATTGACACTCTTATGGAAATATGATAATATTTTGTAATTATCATTTAAATCTATTTTTTTAATTGTGTGTCATAAATCAACATCTCAGGAAAATGTTATGGGGTTTCAAATCAAAATATGACTTTCTGTTACGAAACAGGATGTTGATTTCATACATGTCCTGAGGACACCAGGACTAAAAGCATGTGTAATGACTGGTCAGAGGCGTGTGGATCCATTTGCAGTAATATTTATTAGACAGAGGCAGAATCAAACAGGCAATGGTCAGTAGGCAAAAACAGGAATATCAGAGGCAGGGCAGAGACGTAAACAATACCAGGCAGGAGTCGGGGTCACAAGCACAGGTTCAGAGTTCCAAGGTAAGGCAGTCCGGGGTCAAACACAGAAGTAACAATCAGTAGGATGGGTAAACGCTCAGAAATGTCAGCCGGGGCAAGAACAAGTCTTCGCAGTGAGTGTGACTGAGGACGCTGATTAAATAGGCCAGGTGATGAGCCACACCTGGGCAGGTAATCTGCAGCAGAGGTGATTATGGGGGATGAAGTCTATGAAGGAGTTAGTACTCCGGTGAGGGTGCCCTCCGGTGGCCATCGGAGAGAGCCACAGAGGTCTGATTCATGACAGAGCCCCTCCCCTGCGAGCGGCTCCGGACGCGAGGAGCAACCCGACGCCGAGGTCTTCCTCGGGGACGAGGTGCCGGTCGATTCGGATGAGTTCGGTGAAAGTCTGTGGTGAGTGAAGGATCCAGGATGTCCTGGGTGTTAACCCATGACCCATGGCCGTAGCCCTCCCAATCGACCAGATACTGCAACACACGTCCTCTGCGTCGGGAGTCCAGGATCTCTCTGACCTGGTACGCCTCCTCGCCGTCCACGATCAGGGGAGGTGTGCTCTCGTCTGCGACCTCGTCCTGGTCCCTCTCTCCTCTGGGTCCACTGGCAGGCTTAAGTAAAGAGACATGGAAAGTGGGTGAGATACGATAATCAGCTGGTAATGCTAGACGATATGATACTGGGGTGATCTGTCTGGTGATTTGAAAAGGACCCACGTACCTGGGGCTTAGTGTCTTGCAGGGTAGTCGAAGTCGGAGATCTCTGGAGGAGAGCCAAACCCATTGCCCAAGGGCATACTCAGGTCCTTCCCTTCTCCGCAGATCGGCCTGTTCTCTGGTTCTGCGGACCGCCCGTTGCAGGTGGACATGGGCTGCATTCCAAGTCTCCTCGTTTCTCATTAACCAGTCATTGACTGCGGGCAGTTCTGATGGCTCTCCTGACCAGGGGAACAGAGGAGGCTGGAAGCCGAGGACACACTGAAAAGGGGTGAGACCAGTTGAGGGCTTGCGGAGTGAATTCTGTGCATATTCCGCCCATAGTAGGAAACGACTCCAATCATTCTGATTCTGGTGGCAATATGAGCATAGGAACCGGGTTATTTCTTGGTTTAGTCTTTCAACCTGACCGTTAGATTGTGGATGGTAGCCGGAGGTGAGACTGACGTTGATATTCAACTGTTGGCAGAAGGCCTTCCAGACGCGAGAGGTGAACTGGGGACCCCGGTCTGAGACGATATCCTCTGGCAGACCGTAGAAACGGAAGACCTGTTCCAACAAGGCCTCGGCTGTCTCGAATGCAGTGGGGAGTTTGGGTAATGGTATGAGTCGGCAAGCTTTGGAGAACCGATCGATGACTGTTAGGATGGTGGTGTAATTTCTAGAAGTAGGCAGGTCCATGATGAAATCGATGGCGATGTGAGACCAGAGTCGTTGTGGAACAGGTAGAGGTTGCAATAGCCCTGCTGGACGTTGGTGAGAGGATTTTGACATGTTATAAACTGTGCATTGTTGCACGAATGTGATGGTGTCTGCTTGGAGAGATGGCCACCAGAAGCGATCAGATACCAACTAGAGTGAAGCCGTGATGCCTGGGTGTCCTGAGCTAGGGGCATCGTGCATCAGATGCAGCACTCTCTGTCGCATGTTGGCCGGAACATAATTTCGGTTGTTAGGGCAGTCGTGGGGTGGTGGATCGTTGACCTGGGCCTCTGTGATCTAAGTGAGTATGTCCCATTGTACGGGTGCTACAATTAAGGTTGACGAGATGATGGGTTCGTTTGAGTCTTTCTGTGGTGGCGATGAATCGTACAGTCTGGACAGTGCATCAGCTTTACCATTCTTGGATCCAGGTCTGTATGTGACTTTGAAGGAGAAGCATGAGAAGAATAGGGACCAGCAAGCCTGGCGTGGATTGAGGCGTTTGGCCGAGCTAATGTACTCCAAGTTGCGGTGATCAGTGAGCACAACAAAGGGGATTTTAGAGCCTTCTAGCCAGTGCCGACATTCCTCGAATGCTGCTTTCATTGCCAGTAACTCCCGATCACCTACGTCATAGTTCCTCTCGGCTGCGTTCAGTTTGCGTGAATAATAAGCACATGGGAACAATTTGGAAGGAGTGCCTTGACGTTGGGACAGAATGGCTCCGATCCCCGTGTTGGATGCGTCGACTTCGACAGTGAGTTCCAGATTGGGGTCGGGATGGTGGAGGATGGGAGCGGTGGTGAAACGATCTTTGAGTTGAAGGAAAGCGTGCTGAGCTGATGGTGACCAATCTAGTCGTTGTCCGAAGGAAAGAGACTTGTGTTTGGTGGAACTCACACTTTTCCATCTTCGCATATAACTGTTGTTCGATGAGGCGTTGTAAGACTGCTCGGACATGTTGAATGTGGTTGTCAAGGGAATCCGAGAACACTAATATGTCGTCAATGTAGACAATGACCCATCTGTTGAGCATATCACGAAAGACATCGTTGATGTAAGCTTGGAAGACAGTTGGAAAGCCCGAACAGCATAACCAAATATTCGTAGTGCCCGGATGTGGTTGAGAAAGCTGTCTTCCACTCATCGCCCTCCCGGATGCGAATTAGGTTGTAAGCACTGCGAAGATCGAGCTTGGTGAAATATCTGGCTGAGCGTAGTTGTTCGAGAGCAGAAGGCACCAGCGGCAGCGGGTAACGGAACTTAATGGTGATGTCATTCAAACTTCGGTAGTCAATGCATGGACGTAGACCCCCGTCTTTCTTTTTTACGAAGAAGAACCCGGCTGATGCTGGGGAAGTGGATGGTCTTATGAAGCCCTTAGCCAATTCCTCCTCAATGTATGTTCTCATGGCCTCTGATTCAGGTTGGGAAAGGGGAAACACTCTACCTTTCGTTGGCATTGCTCCAGGAAGTAGGTCGATAGCGCAGTTGCTGGATCGGTGTGGTGGCAGCTGTGACGCTTTGGATTTGCTGAAGGCCTCCGAGAGATCTTGATATTCAACAGGAAGATTCGTTGTGGAAGGGATTTCGCATCAGGGCAATGGAATTGCAGACATTCTTGGTGACAGAATTCAGACCATTGTTGGATTTGTTTAGCGGACCAGGAAATACGTGGGTTATGCTTCTCCAGCCAGGGTAGACCGAGGATTACCGGATTCTGAGGTGAGTTGATGGCAAAGAGACATATGCGTTCGATGTGTAGGGAGCCAGTCTTTAGTGTGAGTACTTGAGTCTTGAATTGAACCAGTCCCGGTCCCAGGGGTCGTCCATCTAGCGCTGTCACAGCCAGTCGAGTTTCACATGTAACGAGAGGAAGGTTATGAGAATTGGCAAAGTTAATATCAATAAAATTCCCCGCTGCCCCAGAATCAATCAAGGCTGTCGTCTCGACTGCAACCCCTTCAGAGGTTAGAGAGATGGGAACCATTAAAGTGTTAGGACAGGGACTCACCGAGAAGGTAGACTTGATGGGCGGTCGAGTGGGACAGCTACCCCTCAGATGTCCAGATTGTCCACAATAGAGGCACAGATGATTTCTAATTCTGCGCTCCCTCTCCTCCAATGACAAGCGGGTTATGCCGACGTGCATGGGTTCGGGTTCTGAGACGGTAGCTGGGGCTGAAGCGAGAGGAGATCGTCGAGAGCGTAGTAAATTGTCGAGACGAATGGTGAGGTTGATGAATTCCTCCAATGTCCTTCCCTCATCGCGGCAGGCCAGTTCTGACTGTAATTCAGCTGACAATCCCTTTCGATACAACAGTTTCAGCGGCCCACTTTCCCATCCGGTTTGAGCTGCGAGTGTGCAGAAGGTTAAGGAGTAATCCGCTGCTGTGTCTTTACCCTGGCGGAGTGTGAGCAGCTGTTCTCCAGCCTCCTTTCCGCTGGCCGAGTGTTCGAAAACTTCTCGAAACTGACGGAGGAATTCGTTGAGTGGTGGGAATAAAAGGCTGCCGCCCCCCCCCCCACACTGCAGTAGCCCACTCCAGCGCTCGTCCCGATAGTAGAGAGCAGATAAAGGATACTCGACTAATGTCTGTGGGGTATAGCCAAGGTTGTTGATCCAGGAACAGGGAGCATTGCAGTAAAAAACCCTTGCATTTATCTGGAGTCCCATCAAACCTCTCCGGGAGCGAGAGTCGAGGATTGACAGCCTGGATGCTGGATGTAGATCTCGCCGGAAAAGGCGCTGATGCAGGGGGGTTTACTGGTGGCGTCGTGCCCTGCATGGATTGTAGTGCTTTCACCAGTTCCTCCGTGAGAGTCGTGAGACGCTGGAGTTGAAGTTGGTGAGAAGCTAGCACGTTAGCTTGAGCTGAGACCTCTGACGAGAGTTGATTCACAGCTGCTGGATCCGAAGGTGGCGAAGTCTTCTGTAATGTCTGGTCAGAGGCGTGTGGATCCATTTGCAGTAATATTTATTAGACAGAGGCAGAATCAAACAGGCAATGGTCAGTAGGCAAAAACAGGAATATCAGAGGCAGGGCAGAGACGTAAACAATACCAGGCAGGAGTCGGGGTCACAAGCACAGGTTCAGAGTTCCAAGGTAAGGCAGTCTGGGGTCAAACACAAAAGTAACAATCAGTAGGATGGGTAAACGCTCAGAAATGTCAGCCGGGGCAAGAACAAGTCTTCGCAGTGAGTGTGACTGAGGACGCTGATTAAATAGGCCAGGTGATGAGCCAGGTGATGAACTTTTTTCTCGGGTCTTAAGTGGTTAAAGACTTCTACACTATTTGGACTCATTTTTTACGCTATTGTAACCAAGAGGACTTGACAACGAGGGATGAAAGATATATAACACTCAACTCTTTTGTATTGGGTATCTCCACTACATAATTATTGTGGTGTAGTATTTACAGTTAAAGGCAGGGTAAGCGATTTTTCAAAAACGTTTTAGAAAACTGAGTCGGGCCGAGTACCTAAACAAACTTGTAGCCAATCAGCAGTAAGGGGCATGTCTACTCATGATGTGGAGGAGAGAGCGTTTAGTGAACAGCCGAGCCGAGCAACAGAAAGATAGAGATGGCAGATAAAAAAACAAAAGGGGAAAACATCTGCGGAACGATAAGGCAAGAAGTGGGACCCGTGTAAATATCGGATCAGCTTTCCAGCGCTGGAGAGAACTCAAGGAGTGGAAGGCCTGCGATCGGACACCAAGGTTGCTTTCTTCTCGATAGGTGAGTAACACCGTGTCTACACCGGACGCACCACACCGCAACAGCTAAAGTCTGCCTACACTGGACGCGTGTATTTCAGGCGAGAATGTAGTTGTTTAAAACTCAAATCTGTGGTTTATTTATGAAAAACAGCGCCTATTTGAAAATGTGCTTCACCGATTTCGGAGCCGTATGCTCCACGCGATCACCGGGCGCTCGTGCTCATGTATCCCGAGGAGAGGAGCATAACCTCAGCTAGTCCTTCTGACATTTGCCGCTGGCTCTGATGTCCCTGTAGTGATTAAACATAAGATATAATTCATTTTGGGTAAATCTAACAGGTAATCTTTGGTCTTTATTCTATTGTTCTATTAATATGTTAAAATGAAAATGAAAATGAAAACAGGCAATGTTTGATATAATATTTCATTTCATTGTAATGTATGTACGTTCCCTGAACTACATTTCTGCGGCTATTAATGTTTAAATGAAAATGAAAAGAGGCAGTGGTGTTTGATATATTTCGTCTGTAAATACAGTGAGGAAGATTGCAGCAGCCGAGGCGAGCTGACTGATGTTATGAAGTAGGCTGCTCTTACGCAGAATTACCGGACTTGCGTCGTTCCGTTCCCGGGAGTTCATACTCCTGAGTCTAACTCGTGAAGTCTGAACTACTGAGGATGCAAGTCTGAAATTTGCTACTTGGTATTGATAAACACGCGCAGACCTAACATTATGTCACCAGCAGAGGTGGGTAGTAACGAGTTACATTTACTTCGTTACATTTACTTGACTACATTTTTTGGGTAACTAATAATTTTAGAGTATATTTAAAAATGAGTACTTTAGTCTTACTCAAGTACATTTTTAGTGAATAAACTGTACTTTTACTTCGTTACTGTGGGCGACGCACCTCTCGTTACTTTATCTTAATGCAATACAAGTTAAAAATCCTTTAATTTATTTCAAACGTGCCGTCTACTTTTCTCTGGGCAATGAGCGATGCCCGTTCGCAAATTATTCATTCTTTTGAGTCAATTCTGTTTGAAGGCTTGATCAAACCATTTGGCAAACCAGTGAATTGGTTCACAAATCGGTTTGAATGATTCGTTCAGTTCCCTGCCGCACGCGCGGAGTCGTCTGAAGCGGTTCTCACTCAGAGTTGTAACATCAAGAGTGTTGAAGATGTGGCTTTGGATCTACAGTCAGTTGAAAGCAAATCTGCACATGCTATGGTTTGCTAGCTATGAAGATCTTTATTAGATGAACACCACGTGTGCTGTCGGTTCCACAGGTACAGATTCGATTACATTACACGATACCACTATGACATTATACCAGTTTGTTGTACGTACCTTACACATTAAATACAATGTATAATTTATTCATTAAATAAGCTGTCACAGAGTATGAAATGAACACCCGCCAAACCCGCGTTAGTTCCAGGAGGAATGCCTTTGCCTAGACACAATTAATATTGATATTTTCACAATATTTACGCTTACAGAAATAAAGGCTACATTTGTTTACATTTTGCAGAACAGACTGAAGAAGATCCGTCAATGTGCATTTGTTTCGTTATGTTCAGAGCAGTCATGTGAGGAGTTTTCACTCTTCTCCGTGTCAGAGGTTATATACATTTATAATACATAATTAATGTACTTTAAAATTTAATTTAATTCATTGATGCAAATCAGAATTTTTATCAGCTGTTACTCCAGTTTTCAGAGTCATATGATCCTTCAGAAATCATTCTAATATAATGATTTATTACCAGTGTTGTTGAAAAAAAAAAAAAACAGCATATGCTGGTTAAGTATGTTTTGAAGCTGGGATGCTGCTTTATGCTGGTCCTTTGCTGGTTTAAGCTGGTCGGACAAGCTTGGGACCTGAAGTGTTTCCCGACTTAACTGATATGAAATTTCCTGATTGATCCTCTAGTAACAGAAAGAAACATTCAAACAAAATAGAAATTGATTTTGATAGTCTTATAGCTCAAGGACTCCAGCGAGACCGAGACAAGAAGGCCAAGAAGCAGGAGAAGAAGGAACGTCGCAGGAGGGGCCAGGAGGCAGCTGGAGGACCAAAAGATCTTTTATAAAATGAGAGCAATTTTGAAGTTAATGAGGAAACAGGAATTGATGTATAAAAGAATAACAAAATTGATGAGAGAAATAATTGAGTTGCATAATTTCTCTGCTGATTTACAAATGTTAACAGGTGATTTAGGAGCAATGGAACTCCAAACTTTTACAGAGATATAAATGTCATGATGGGTTAAGAGTATGCTGTGTATTACGAGAGCACAATTATAAAATTACTGTGTAGTTATTTTTGCTTGCTATGTAAAAGAACGTTTGGATGCAAGGAAATGTATTTTGCAATGAGTTGCAGGATGGAGCTTCTACCTGCACACAGTGCCAAAGCTACCAGTACCTGGTTTAAGGACCATGGTGTCCCTGTTCTTAATTGGCCAGCAAACTCGCCTGACCTTAACCCCATAGAAAATCTATGGGGTATTGTGAAGAGGAAGATGCGATATGCCAGACCCAACAATGCAGAAGAGCTGAAGGCCACTATCAGAGCAACCTGGGCTCTCATAACACCTGAGCAGTGCCACAGACTGATCGACTCCATGCCACGCCGCATTGCTGCAGTAATTCAGGCAAAAGGAGCCCCAACTAAGTATTGAGTTCTGTACATGCTCATACTTTTCATGTTCATACTTTTCAGTTGGCCAAGATTTCTAAAAATCCTTTCTTTGTATTGGTCTTAAGTAATATTCTAATTTTCTGAGATACTGAATTTGGGGTTTTCATTAGTTGTCAGTTATAATCATCAAAATTAAAAGAAATAAACACTTGAAATATATCAGTCTGTGTGGAATGAATGTATACATTATACAAGTTTCACTTTTTGAATGGAATTAGTGAAATAAATCAACTTTTTGATGATATTCTAATTATATGACCAGCACCTGTGTATATATATATATATATATATATATATTGTATCTAAATATATATAACTAAATAAAAATAGACAATATTCAGTATATGATCCAAGGTAACTAGTAACTAACTACTTGAGTAGTTTTTTTATCCGATATTTTTTTACTCTTACTCAAGTAACTATTCAGACGATTACTTTTACTTGAGTAAATATTTCTTCAAGTACTTTTACTTTTACTTGAGTACAGTTTTTGGGTACTCTACCCACCTCTGGTCACCAGACTATTTGCCTATTCTTCTCGGTACTTTAGACCACGATGGAAACGCAGACAGCAACAGGTCTGGGGGAAAAAAGTTCCTGGGACATATTGTTCCAGGTAATTTAAATGGAAAAGCGGCTTATGTTTCAACTAATCGTTGCCTGGGTTGCGTACGCTACGTATATGTGGGGGTAGGGGCGTGTCTGTTTTGGTGATTTCAAACATTAACATTGGCTTCCAGAAATCGCTTATCCTGCCTTTAAATTGTAAAATGGATGGCTGTGAATGGTGGTGTACGAAAGGTATAAGTGAGGGTTTTTTTCCCACTTTTTTGGGGGTGGGGTGGGGGGGGGGGGTTTGGATTTTGATGGTCTGTAAGGTTCTCTTACTTATGTAAGTGTTTTGTGTGTTTTTTTATTTTTATGTAATTGTAATGTTCTGTATTTAAAACAAATGCAAATAAATGATGTCATAGTTTCCCCACTCTATATATGCACAGACGGAAAAGATACAGAATCTTAAAGGTGGCAGGGATGAAGTTTAGAGATGTTTGCGCAAGTGGTTTATATTTGTTTCTGAGAAATCTATTGAAAAACTAGTGAAACATACATGGCTTTAAACAATCAGAACATTTCAACCGTTTTATATATATATATAAATAATCACCAAGTTAATTGAAAATGAATCTTTTAGCTGTATTTTAAGGTTATAGAAACAATCTCTTCCACCACTGCTGCACTGAACTTTGTTACTAATAACAGAATTTGGCAGACATGATCAGACTTACTTATTTCTGAAATCTTTAAATCTAATATTTGTATTATAGGAAGAAGTGGACAATCAGCCATGGTTTTATGACCCTTTAATTTTTTTATTTTATTATTATTTTCTTTTTCAACATATCACTTCACATTATTTCAATTCTCATATATTTCTGTGTCTTTTAAGCATAGATGTAATAACATTAGCTTATAATTCCAAGAAACATTTCAACCTGACATTTTTTATTCATTCAAAATCTCAATTTTGATTCGGACATAGGCAATTTTATCCTGATATTGTTCAGACGCTGGCCTGAATTCCTCCAAAGCTTTGTCATACTTTTCCAGCTCTGCCTTAAGTCGATCACCCTCAATTTTCCCAATGATGGCCTCAACAATCATGTCGATCCCCAAGAACACCACTGTCAACACAACACCGGCCAATAGAGTTGCTCCAATTTTAGCAAACAGGCCTGTTATGTTTGCCAGAATATGTCCATTATAAATTAAATAGCCAAATAAAAGAGTAGATCCCAGAGATCCAATACCACAAATTGCTACAAAAGATTTTGAAATCGCTTTAAAGTCTATAGTAGACAGAGACAGATTTCGCAGTTTCTCGTACAGGGTGGGTTCCAGCTTCTCCTTCAGCTTCTTGTCAATCCTCTCTACTTCTTCCTGTATCTTATGCATGCATCCAATCATCACATCACAGTTCTCCCGAAGAGTAATGCTCTCGTTCAGGGCGATATGTTCGAAGGAGCAACTCAAGTACTTGTTCATAGCATCAATCAGTTGGTTGGTGGCTCTGAAGTTGTTCTTCATCAGATCATGAAGCTCTTGACTTCTGCGGATGAGCAGCTCCCTTCTCTTAGGATTTTCAGGGTAGAAGAGGTCACTCCACATTTTTCTTTATGTTAGGATCCATAAGAAGATAAAAAAATGTTTTAAGGAAAGTATAATTGAACAGGCATTAACCTGTTCTCCTTCACCCCGCCTACTGAAACGCTAAACTAAAACAGATACAATTCAAGAAGCCTTTCCACTAAAAGCATAAATTTGGTCTCATTTGAGAGCTCACATTTGGCAATTTATTGTAAAGTCAGAATCAATTATTGTCCTAACGAAAAAAGTCATCGATATCTTCAAAGGTTTGTAAAGTTATTAGAAGCATATTGTTATGAAACATCTTTTGTGAAAATAAAATTGAAGTTGGCCTGGTCTTAATCTAGAAATGCACTGCAGCTGAAGCCACACATCCCTGTTGAAAAAAACAGCATATGCTGGTTAGGTAGTTTTTGAAGCGTCGATGCTGTTTTGAGGTGGTTTAAGCTGGTTATGTGCTGGTCCTAAGCTGGTCCTGAGCAGGAGCTAGTTGCTTTGGACCAGCATAGGACCAGCACATGACCAGCATAAACCAGCAAAGGACCAGCTCAAACCAGCATCCATGCTTCAAAACCTACCTAACCAGCATATGCTGATCTGACCATTATCTATTTCAAATCTGAAGATAAGCCTAAAACTGAAATGTTTTGGTAACACTTTATTTTGATGGTCCCTTTTGAGCATTCTGTTGACAATAAGTAACTTTACACCTACATGTCAACTGACTCTCATTAGAAAAATAATAAATAGTGATGAAAGCCAATATTAAATGTCACAGATGCATATTTAGTGAGTAATCCACTGTTTTGTAGAGCAGGGTCAAAATTACAATTTTCACCTGAGATTTGGAGCCAAATTACAGGGGGTTAAAAATGACTTTAGAAAGATGGCAGGATCATTATTCTATTTTTTTTTTTACAAAAAATTTGACGAAAAACATTTTTTTATAGTATTCTGCACAATGATAAAGTCTATGCCAATTAGCATTGCGTTAAATGCCCCTTGCCATTTTTCCCAACTTGATAAATTCAAGATACATTTTTGTTGTTGCCATGGACTATGTTGACAAGAATGATGTGCAAGTATTCACTGTGAAGCTTACCTGAGAGAAAATTAAAAGATTTCACAGTAAGGATTAAAGATTACAGTATCATACTGTAGTTACTCTGTTCTGAACATAAAGGCCCCGGTTTCACAGACAGGGCTTAACTTAAGCTAGGACTAAGCCTTAGTTGAATTAGGATATATAAGCAGCTTTTATCAAAATTCCTTAGAAAAAAAAAAGCATAACTGGTGTGCATCCTCCTTGTTTGTGAAACTGGGGAAAATCCTTTGTTTCTTTCACCAAATGTAATCTAACTACGTTGACTTCCTGTTTAAAAATTACCTAGCCATTTAGCAACAGCTGACAATGTTTTTTTTTTTCAAATAATGCAATTTTCTAATTTCTAATTATTGGTTATATTCTTTTTAATTTTAAACTAAAACTGATTATACTCTGTTTTTGCTGCAAATGCATAAAGCAAACTGTTTTGTCAGTCTGGAGGCACATTACCTCACCTGTGGGGCAGACCAGATAACATTATGCTAAGTGAGCATTAGAGTAACTCATATTACAAGTACTGAAGTATTTAAAGTACATCTACATTTTATTATTCCAAGTCTACTGAAGCCATGAACAGTCACTCTGTGAACAGTCATTTAATTCAAAAGATGCACCTGAACTTTAGCATGACAAGTGGTCACGAGAGACAATGCTATTTCACAATCAAAGCTGATGGAATGAAATTCCTGTGTCCATAGTGTCTGCATATTAACACAGAAGTTTTCTCATTAAAAGTCAATATATGTAGAATGTGTAGAAATGATAAGCACTTTAAAATACTCACAGTATTATATTAAATCAAAAGAGGCAAATTCTGTTATAAAACATGTTAGTTTACTGATTACAATTTCTTTCTCTAGCAGTGGAAATATTGAACAAATATTAAAAGTTGCAGTACTAACCCAAAGTTTTTCAATCAAAGGCTTCTGGCTCGGAGACACTCTTCAGGTCGTGAGGCAGCATCTAATGTAACTCTTGTTATCCCGGATATTTAAAGATAAATTGGTGACCTCCCCAGTGAGGCAATCCAGACCGGACACGCCCTGTTTGTGAGTTCTGCTCCGCATTCGACAAGCTCCTGTCCTCTCATCTGGATCACTTCTCATCCACAGCAACAAACTTCCTGCTTTTTTCCATTGTGATTTATTTTATTATTATGTGATGACTGTGGTTCAGTTTGTAAAGTATGAGTGGTATGCTAACTGCTAGATCATTTTTATCTTACTAAGGTAACTTACTGGGCATTTAAATACAGATGATGTGAAATGATCAGTCTACACACCGAGGGAAAGGAGCTGTGAGCAGAGAGATAACAAGCAGGCTCACAGCCCGGACTTTAAACTACTGTAAAAGATACATTGAAGGACAGACTACATGTTTGAACCAATCCTGAATGTAGATGTCTGGTTACTTTCAGAACTGCTCGTTCATGGTACACAAATTCCCTTAAATGTTGTTTTCCACCCTAAAGCAGTCACGCACACACGTTACATAAAAGAACAAACTGCACTTATGGACTAGATACTACCTTGATCATTGTATGTTTAATTGCTAGTTAATGATTACACTTAACAAATGTATGTTTCAATATATATATGATTGTGTAATATTCTTAAATGAGATTAATGCAATCATGCAAAATTAAAAAATTCCATAACACTCCTCCCTTTTGATCATTATTGATCACGGTCAAGTGAATCCTCACTATTTTGAGGCACTAAATGTGCAGAACTCTCCCAGTTGAAAAAGACAGCCCACTACAAGAAGATTTCAACTGGATTCCACTCATTGACCACACTTTTGCTCTTCTTTTCCCTTCTTTGTTGTGAAAGTTTGATGCAATGAGTCAATTAGTCAGGTGAAAAACCTTTAAAAACAAATACAAACACCACTTTAAGAGCAAGCACAAGTAGATACAATCAAGCAAACACAAAACTTAAGTCCTTGGTTTTAAATTACCATAAAACAGCATGTAACCACAGAAGATATTTGAACATTTATGCAGTAAATCCACTTTTTAACTTTGATTATTTGATGATTTTAAACAGCTTTTAATCTGAACACATTTTAAATATATATAAAACAATCACTGCCAAAATGTAAATCTATTAAACAAACCAATCATGTTGAGATATGATATAAACAAAAAATCCAATTTCAATCAAAAGAAAAATATAAAAGCTCACCGGCTACATCTCCATTGATTGTATTGGGCTTAATTCTGCACAAAAGAGAAATCTGCACAAATTCTGCAAGTTTGCCACACTCATTTCACACTCTTTCTACTGCTGCTCTACCCTGACTTTGGGTTTGCTTTGCCGATTAGTAGATCAGCTTCACCTGGTGCATTGTGGCTGGGAGGGGTGCCCCCAGCAGTCAGTTTGCCACAAAAATCACTTAAATTGATTAATTGTGAATACTTTTTTAAATAAACACAGTACTGTTATAGTTTACATCAAGTGTATAAATTTGCTAGGATTCAAAACACACCATCACTCTCATAAGGATGGAAAGAAGCATTTTAGCATTTTTTTAATGGAACATAGTAATTTCAGAATCAGAATCAGAAAGAGCTTTATTGCCAAGTGTGTTTGCACACACAAGGAATTTGTTGTAAGGAATTTAGCTCTTATTTTAGCTTTTAGGGAATCGAATCTTAAAGATTCGTGTTGATTTATTTCAGACATTGAGAGACAAATTTTGTCTACCAGCATCCGCATATTTTGTCTTTCTTCAATTACGTTCTGCTCTGAAAGCGTATGGCGTTCCTCGGTCTTCTTCCATTTCCTCTCATCCTATGCGGGACTGGATTGCACCATCTGCTGGTCGGCCATCTGTTTCCTTAATATATAATAAAATTATTGATTGTATTACAAATCCTCTTTCTATTAAAACTATTTGGAATAGGGAATTATCTGACCTTAATTTATCTGTCGACTGGGAGAGAGTGTGGTCTAATCTCAGCTTAACATCTAAAAATCTGGCTCATCGTCTTATTCACTTCAAAGTCATTCATAGAGCATACATAACTCCTTACAAAAGATTTCAAATGAAACTACAACCAAATTTGAACTGCCATATATGTAACACTACATCATCGGGCACTTTTCTGCATATGTTTTGGGAATGTCCTGTCGTCATCAGTCTATGGACACATGTAAACCTGGTTTTGTCATCATTACTGCGAATTGATTGGTCTGTTAACCCAAGTTTGTGTCTTCTTAATGATGATTCTGGTCTCTGTATAAGTTCAATGCAAAAGAGAATGTTGTTTGCTGGTTTTACAGCTGTGAAGAAGACAATAATCCAGAACTGGTTTACACCACACATGTGTAGAAAAACATATTAGATCCGTAGCCTCCTGCAAATTGTGTCATGTGAATGTACAACGGCACGAGTCGGTGGGGCCAGGCCTTCGACCATTGATGCTTGGCAGTGTTTTTTGTTGAATATACGTGATTATATAAAGGAGTAACTTTTGTGTTCTTGTTGTCCTTCCCTCTCTCCCTCCCTTTTGATTGAACCTTGAGATGTTGAGTATGTGTCTGTTGTTTTGTTTTGTTTTATTTTGGATATTATGTTGTGTTGTGTGTGAAAATAAAAAAAAAAAATGTTGATAACAAAAAAAAGATTCGGGTTGATTTGATTAGACTGATTCAAAATTTATAGCATACACTTCGACTATTCGTCCAGCGTCTAGCACTTAGCATATCTTAGCAATTCTGTTTATTTCGTGGCCAACGATAATAATACACAATTGGTTTGGGTTAATTTTGAGCAAAGGTAATGTGATCTGGGCAAAGTTTGACTTTAAAATACACAACACAAGACAAGGATTCTTTATAAATGAAACAGATATTTATTTGCTAGCCATGAACCAAACCTATTGAAAACACACACACACACAGTTCAGGAAAATGAGTTATGCGATCTGAAGAAAGTCTTAAGTCTAACACTCATTCCTAATTGATACGGTGAGCGCCAGTGAACACGATCAAACAAAAGCGAAAGAGCCAAAGTTCGAGTGAGAGCATGCTGCGAGCGCAGAGCTTTTTGTCCAGGCTTAAGCAGGCTGATTTCGGTCCATCCCACTAGATGCTCTCATTGTCACTTCCTGTTTGTTGTTGTCGCGTGTTTTGAGTTTGAGCTCCGTCAAGTCAATTCTTTATCGTCTATTTTCAATCTTAAAATCAATTTTATACACCATCATTTTCGTTTCTATAACGTGTGAATATATCCGCTATCGCATTCTACAACAAAAACAATCAGGGCGCCTTGTTATCACTAGTTTTATTTTGATTTCCCAAGTCCGCTATTAGCTTATAGCCCGTTGGCACCGCCAGCGCGGCAGCCGCTACACTCGCTAACACAGCTAATACTGTATTCACACACATTACCATTGTTCCACTGTTACTTGCTTTAATGGCGGATTTGTGTCTACATTTGAGTGCAGACGAGGACGCGTTCGAGCTGCATTCGGTGCAGCTGGAGCTGTAGGTCGTGGAGAAGCAGATCCGTGACCTGGTGTAGAGGCAGGCCCAGCTGAGGGAGTGGAGAGTCACGCTGGAAACATCCCGGGCTGACACTCACAAGTCCAGGGTAAGCATACAGCGCGCTGCTAACACTCCCACCACCTCTACTCCATGTGTTTCTCTGCACAGGCCCCGTGTACCCAGGACGCGATCTTCCCAGATGTCCTTCACCATGGACCCTGGGTGCAGCAGCAGCGGAAGACGCGAGCCAGGCCCTGGGCGACAACCTCTCCCCCTCCGCCGCCTCCGGTCTTCGAGATCTCAACCCGAAACCGCTTCACCCCCCTCCGCGAGACGGAACGTGACGCTGTGATCGTCGGAGACTCCATCGTCCGGCACGTCCGTGCTACGTTAGCTGAAGGTAAAGTGCGCACACACTGTTTCCCTGGTGCTCATGTTCTCGATGTTTCTGCGCAGATACCCGCGATCCTGAAGGGCGACGAGAGCATCGGAGCGGTCGTGCTGCACGCGGGGGTTAACGACACCAAGGTGCGGCAAGTTCGGTAAAGTTAGCAAGATATTGACAGATTCAACTTTTCCGGATCAATAACTCGCGAGCAAATCGTTTTTAATACACAAATGACGCCTCTTTTCTTTTTTAGGGATGTAGAGAACGAGCTACAAGCGAGGTTTCCTCAAAACAAGCTTTCCTCCGCTCTGTATAAAATACATTGATCTGAATGCGCTGGCGTCTGAGAGACAAGTCCTAAGGGACCGTCTGCAAAGTGCCAAACGCGATTTTTTTTTACTAATAACATACTCAATAACTTTACACTAACGCACTGTAGTGTCACCAAATTCAATTTACACATCACTGCTCTCCTGCTGGTTATACTACAACACTCATTTTGAAAGTAATTGCTTTGGCACATTTTTTATTAATATTTATTATGAAAAATAGTTAATAACTTTACTGTAACACACTCTACTTCCACCAAATTCAGTTCACACCTCACTGCTCTTATGCTGGTTATACTGCAACACTCATTTTGAAAGTAATTGATTTGGCACATTTTTTATTAATTTTTATTATGAAAAATGGTTAATAACTTTACTGTAACACACTGTAATTTCACCAAATTCAGCTCACACATCACTGCTCTCCTGCTGGTTATACTACAACACTCATTTTGAAAGTAATTGCTTTGGCATATGTTTATGATTTTTTATTATGAAAATGTTTTAATAACTTCACCGTTATTGGACATAATAATTAATAACTTTACTGTAACACACTGTACTTTCACCATATTCAGTGCACACATAACTGCTCTCCTGATAGTTATACTACAACACTCATTTTGAACATAATTGCTTTGGCATATTTTTATGAATTTTTATTATGAAATATTGTTAATAACTTTACTGTAACACACTGTACTTTCACCAAATTCAGTTCAAACATCACTGCTCTCCTGCTAGTTATACTACAACACTCATTTTGAAAGTAATGCCTTTGACACATTTTTTATGAATTTGTAACATGAAAAATTGTTAATAACTTTACTGTAACACACTGTACTTTCACCAAATTCAGCTCACACATCACTGCCTTCCTGGTGGTTATACTACAACACTCATTTTGAAAGTAATGGCTTTGGCACAGTTTAAGAATTTTAATTATCATTTTTTTTAATAACTTTACTGTAACACACTGTACTTTCACCATATTCAGTCCACACATCACTGCCTTCCTGATGGTTATACTACAACACTCATTTGGGAAGTAATTGCTTTGGCATATATTTTATGATTTTTTATTATGAAATATTGTTAATAACTTTACTGTAACACACTGTACTTTCACCATATTCAGTACACACATTACTGCTCTCCTGCTAGTTATACTACAACACTCATTTTGAAAGTAATGGATTTGGCACATTTTTTATTAATTTTTATTATGACAAATTGTTAATAACTTTACTGTAACACACTGTACTTCCACCAAATTCAGCTCACACATCACTGCCTTCCTGGTGGTTATACTACAACACTCATTTGGGAAGTAAATGCTTTGGCATATTTTTTATGAATTTTTATTATGAAATATTGTTAATAACTTTACTGTAACACACTGTACTTTCACCAAATTCAGTTCAAATATCACTGCTCTCCTGCTAGTTATACTACAACACTCATTTTGAAAGTAATGGCTTTGGCACAGTTTTTAAGAATTTTAATTATATATTTTTTTTTAATAACATTACTGTAACACACTGTACTTTCACCAAATTCAGCTCACACATCCCTGCCTTCCTGGTGGTTATACTACAACACTCATTTTGAAAGTAATTACTATGACACAATTTTTATGAATTTTCATTATGAAAAATTGTTAATAACTTTACTGTAACATACTGTACTTTGACCATATTCAGTCCACACATCACTGGCTTCCTGATGGTTATACTACAACACTCATTTGGGAAGTAAATGCTTTGGCATATTTTTTATGAATTTTTATTATGAAATATTGTTAATAACTTTACTGTAACACACTGTACTTTCACCAAATTCAGTTCAAACATCACTGCTCTCCTGCTAGTTATACTACAACACTCATTTTGAAAATAATGGCTTTGGCACAGTTTTTATGAATTTTAATTATAATTTTTTTTAATAACTTTACTGTAACACACTGTACTTTCACCAAATTCAGCTCACACATCACTGCCTTCCTGGTGGTTATACTACAACACTCATTTTGAAAGTAATGGCTTTGGCACATTTTTTATGAATTTTAATTATGATTTTTTTTAATAACTTTACTGTAACACACTGTACTTTCACCATATTCAGTCCACACATCACTGCCTTCCTGGTGGTTATACTACAACACTCATTTGGGAAGTAATTGCTTTGGCATATATTTTATGATTTTTTATTATGAAATATTGTTAATAACTTTACTGTAACACACTGTACTTTCACCATATTCAGTACACACATCACTGCTCTCCTGCTAGTTATACTACAACATTCATTTTGAAAGTAATGGATTTGGCACATTTTTTATTAATTTTTATTATGAAAAATTGTTAATAACTTTACTGTAACACACTGTACTTCCACCAAATTCAGCTCACACATCACTGCCTTCCTGGTGGTTATACTACAACACTCATTTGGGAAGTAAATGCTTTGGCATATTTTTTATGATTTTTTATTATGAAATATTGTTAATAACTTTATTGTAACACACTGTACTTTCACCAAATTCAGTTCAAACATCACTGCTCTCCTGCTAGTTATACTACAACACTCATTTTGAAAGTAATGCCTTTGACACATTTTTTATGAATTTATAACATGAAAAATTAAGAACTTTACTGTAACACATTGTACTTTCACCAAATTCAGCTTACACATCACTGCCTCCCTGGTGGTTATACTACAACACTCATTTTGAAAGTAATGGCTTTGGCACAGTTTTTATGAATTTTAATTATGAATTATTTTTAATAACTTTACTGTAACACACTGTACTTTCACCATATTCAGTCCACACATCACTGCCTTCCTTGATGGTTATACTACAACACTCATTTGGGAAGTAATTGCTTTGGCATATATTTTATGATTTTTTATTATGAAATATTGTTAATAACTTTACTGTAACACACTGTACTTTCACCATATTCAGTACACACATCACTGCTCTCCTGCTAGTTATACTACAACATTAATTTTGAAAGTAATGGATTTGGCACATTTTTTATTAATTTTTATTATGAAAAATTGTTAATAACTTTACTGTAACACACTGTACTTCCACCAAATTCAGCTCACACATCACTGCCTTCCTGGTGGTTATACTACAACACTCATTTGGGAAGTAAATGCTTTGGCATATTTTTTATGATTTTTTATTATGAAATATTGTTAATAACTTTATTGTAACACACTGTACTTTCACCAAATTCAGTTCAAACATCACTGCTCTCCTGCTAGTTATACTACAACACTCATTTTGAAAGTAATGCCTTTGACACATTTTTTATGAATTTATAACATGAAAAATTGTTAATAACTTTACTGTAACACATTGTACTTTCACCAAATTCAGCTTACACATCACTGCCTCCCTGGTGGTTATACTACAACACTCATTTTGAAAGTAATGGCTTTGGCACAGTTTTTATGAATTTTAATTATGAATTATTTTTAATAACTTTACTGTAACACACTGTACTTTCACCATATTCAGTCCACACATCACTGCCTTCCTTGATGGTTATACTACAACACTCATTTGGAAAGTAATTGCTTTGGCATATTTTTAATATTTTTATTATGAAATATTGTTAATAACTTTACTGTAACACACTGTACTTTCAACAAATTCAGTTCAAACATCACTGCTCTCCTGCTGGTTATACTACAACACTCATTTTGAAAGTAATGGCTTTGGCACATTGTTTATGAATTTTTAACATATTTTTTTAATAACTTTACTGTAACACACTGTACTTTCACCCAATTCAGTTCACACATCACTGCTCTACTTCTAGTTATACTACAATACTCATTTTGTAGATAATTGCTTTGGCACATTTTTTATGAATTTTTAACATGAAAAATTGTTAATAACTTTACTGTAACACACTGTACTTTCACCAAATTCAGCTCACACATCACTGCCTTCCTGGTGGTTATAGTACAATACTTATTTTGAAAGTAATTCCTATGACACAATTTTTATGAATTTTCATTATGAAAAATTGTTAATAACTTTACTGTAACACGCTGTACTTTCACCAAATTCAGTTCAAACATCACTGCTCTCCTGCTAGTTATACTACAACACTCATTTTGAAAGTAATGCCTTTGACACATTTTTTATGAATTTGTAACATGAAAAAATTGTTAATAACTTTACTGTAACACACTGTACTTTGACCAAATTCAGCTCACACATCACTGCCTTCCTGGTGGTTATACTACAACACTCATTTTGAAAGTAATTGCTTTGGCATATTTTTTATTAAGGTTTATTATGAACATTTTTTAATAACTTTACTGTAACACACTGTACTTTCACCAAATTCAGTTCACACATCACTGCTTTTTGTACACCAATGAATTTTGGCTAGTGGATTTTACACACCTGAACCACTCCCCATGCATATGGGTACAAATAGGAGACAGGTGCATCCACTCTTCAGATTTTTGCTTCAGAGCCGAGTAGGTGAACAGTGCTGATCTCCACAAAACCTTTCATCGATCTGACTGGAAGCTGTTCTTGGTTGGTGTTATGGTGTGAACAGCGGTGTCCCTGTCTGCAGTGATTCCCCTGGGCACTTCAAATAAAAGAGCAAATCATGGAAGGCTCGCGTCTTTTTAAAGATGTCCGTTCTGTCCGTGTCCTCTTGGTTGCTGTTGTTACCTGTCTTCTGAGGACAGACAATCGTTGTCTTCAGTGTCTGGGTACCCAACACGCTGAAGCTGCGTTCGGGATGACTCATGCGTTTACTGTGAGTGTATGAGCATGAACTCGCTACGATCTCGCCTCTCTTTTGTGAAAAGAGGGTCACCCTCTGCCGCTACCCGTCCCAGTACCTCTCTGGCTCGAGCAGAGAACCGCCGGCTAGCGCTCTGGGAGAACTGATGGTTACAATAAGAGCTTCTCCACCGGACCAGTGTCCCCACGGACCTCTTATTGCGCGATCATCCTGTTCGGCTCCCAAGTGATTTCGCTGGTCCGCCTCGCAGGGCTGCCAGCATTTCATTCAGTGCACCCCGGAGGATCAGAAGTCGATCGCAGCATCAGGGGATGGGCTATCATCCTCTGAGGATGAAGATTCGATGGGGCTGCCCCCCTTGGGTGTTGTCACCAGTTGACAGCCATGCTTGCCCAGGCAGCCATGAGTATCGGGCTTGAGGTCAACAGACTTCCCAGTCCCGAGCCCTCACGGCTAGATGATTGGTTTCTCGGAGCGTGACGCAGCTCACGACCGCGATCTGCTCCGGTGCTTTTTTTCCCGGAGGTGCATGAGGAGCTGACGAAGTCGTGGACGGCCCCTTTTATGGCCAGAAGCCGCTCATCTCCCTCCTCCGTCCTCACTACCCTTGATGGTGGGGCCATCACTTGGAGGAATTGCCCGCATCTCCTGTCCAAAGTCTGTAAGCTGACGGCTGCGCTCGTGGCCAAAGCTTACAGTGCTGCGGGCCAGGCCGCCTCTGCCGTGCATGCCATGGCTATCCTGCAGGTCCACCAAGCCAAGGCACTCAAACAAATGCACGAGGGTAGTACCGACCACTTCAGCACAGGTTACACTCCTAAATCCCGAAATAAGCATGGTGCCGCGGTACAGTTCGCGTTACCATCACGCCAACGTGTTCCCGCTCATTCAGCCCCTGGATGGACCTTGTCTTTCTACAGGTCAGAGTGCCCATAGAACAAGTGGCTCGTCATGTTGTTTGTTACAATGAATGCCTCTAATGCGGGCTGGTGCACTACATACAACGGGCATGCAGCCTCAGGGTTCTGGACAGGGCCTCAACTGCTTTGGCACATCAACTGCCTCGAGTTGCTGGCAGTGCTACTAGCCTTGTGGCGGTCCGGCCGCTGCTGCTTGGTTAGCACATGTTGGTCCGCATGGTCAACACTGCGACCGTTTTGTACATCAACTGGCAGGGTTGTCTACGATCACGTCTCATGTCACAACTCGCCCGCCATCTCCTCCTTTGGAGTCAGATGCAGTGCAAGTCGCAGCGCGCCGTCCACATCCTTGTCATCCACATCCTCAATTGTGCAGCCGATGTGCTCTCACGACAGCTCACATTCCCCAGAGAATGGTGACTCCATCCTGAGACGATCCGGCTGTTCTGGAGTCGACTCAGGGAAACTCAGGTAAACCCGGTTGCCTCCCACGAGTCCTGCCACGGCCAGTTGTATGACTCCCTGACCAAGGCACCCTCGGCACGGACGCACTGGTGCACAGCTGGCCTTGGGCTTTACGCAAGTATGTGTTTCCCCCAGTGAGCCTTCTCGCACAGACACTGTGCAAGGTCAGCGAGGACGAGGAACAGGCCCTGCCGGTTGCGCCGTATTGGCCCACCCGACCTGGTTTCTGAACTCATGCTCCTCGTGACAGCCCCTCCTGGTGCATCCCTCTGAGAAAGGACCTCCCTCTACGAGGCAAGCCTACGATCTGAAAAGGAGTCTGTTCACGAACTGGTGTTCTTCTCGCCGAGAAGACCCCCAAAGATGTACAATTGGAGTAGTGCTTTCTTTCCTGCAAGAAAGGTTGGAGCATAGGCTGCCATCCTCCACCTTGAGAGCATATGTGGCTGCTATCACAGCACATCACGATGCAGTGGACGGCCGGTTCCTGGGCAAGCAAGATCTCATTGTGAGGTTCCTAAGGGGTGCCAGGAGGTTGCATCCTCCTAGGCCACCCTTGGTACCCTCCTGGGATCTCTCTATTGTCCTGCAGTGGGGTCCCGTTGAGCTGTTGGAGTCAGTCAGAGCTTCAGAAGCTCTGAGCAGCTTTTGTCTGCTACAGAGGTTAGCAGAAAGGGAAGGCTGTCTCCAAGCAGAGGTTGGCCCACTGGATAGTGGATGCCATCGCCTTGGAGTACCAATCCCAAGGCGAGCTGTGCCCCCTGGGGGTGAGGGCTCACGCCACACGGAGTGTTGCCTCCTCCTATGCATTGGCGCACAGTGCCTCTCTGGCAGACATCTGCAAAGCTGCGGGCTGGGCGACACACTGAAAACCTTCTCTGCGTTGAGCCAGTCTCTTCCCTTGTGTTGGGTAACAGGTAAGTGGTGGGAAGAGCTGGCCAGTGTCACGCTTGCTGTGCCATTCCTCCTCACCTGGGGATGCAAGCGCCATTTTCCTCCCCCAGTAAGTTCCCCAGATGGCGAACCCTGGTGGAGTTCCTCCAGCACCCCCGCAGTCAGACTGGGTGGAGCAGTCTGATACCAGGGGGTGCCTTCTCCGGAAGGCTTGCCTCCTCATTGTTACTGCTAAGCTGTAACAACAAATAGGAAAGACTTGAAGCAATCTTTCATTGAAGGTCGAAATCTCTTCTGTTAAGAAATCCTGTGGGGAAAGGAACAGCGGCTTGGCTGTCTCCAGCAGCGTTATACTCCCCTCTGGTCCCTGTGGATACCAAGAGCAAATTTGTGCTGGGCCGGAGGGAAGGTTACAACGTTGTGTAGCATTTATCTGACATACAGCTGTTTGTCAACATTTCATATGCCATAGGGTTGTGACGGGGTTCGGGTTGTGGCGCTTTCCATGGACCCCATATGTCTTCATGAAATAACTTGTAGTGACCGACAGATAGGGAACGTTTCAGTTACGTACGTAACACTCGTTCCCTGATAGAGGGAACGGAGACGTTATGTCCCCATGCCACAATCTTGAACCATCACTGGCAGCCAGGGACAAGTTCTCAGCTGAAAGTACAATGTGTTACAGTGAAGTTATTAATCATTTTTAATAATAAATTATAACAAAATTACAATAAAATGTAATAATAAAAAATGAGTGTTTTAGTATAACCAGCAGGAGAGCAGTGATGTGTCAACTGAATTTGGTGAAAGTACAGTGTGCTACAGTAAAGTTATTAACAATTTTTCATAAAAATGTATAAAAAAATGTGCCAAAGCAATTATTTTCAAAATGAGTGTTTTAGTATAACCAACAGGAGAGCAGTGATGTGTGAACTGAATTTGGTGAAAGTACAGTGTGTTACAGTAGAGTTATTAAAAAAATATATAATTAAAATTCATAAAAACTGTGCCAAAGCCATTACTTTCAAAATGAGTGTTGTAGTATAACTAGCAGGAGAGCAGTGATGTTTGACCTGAACTTGGTGAAAGTACAGTGTGTTACAGTAAAGTTATTAACAATATTTCATAATAAAAATTCATAAAAAATGTGCCAAAGCCATTAATTTCACAATGAGTGTTGTAGTATAACTAGCAGGAGAGCAGTGATGTGTGGAATGAATATGGTGAAAGTACAGTTTGTTACAGTAAAGTTATTAAAAATAATTCATAATTAAAATTCATAAAAACTGTGCCAAAGCCATTACTTTCAAAATGAGTGTTGTAGTATAACCACCAGGAAGGCAGTGATGTGTGAGCTGAATTTGGTGAAAGTACAGTTTGTTACAGTAAAGTTATTAACAATTTTTCATGTTAAAAATTCATAAAAAAATGTGCCAAAGCAATTATCTACAAAATGAGTGTTGTAGTATAACTAGAAGTAGAGCAGTGATGTGTGAACTGAATTTGGTGAAAGTACAGTTTGTTACAGTAAAGTTATTAACAATTTTTCATGTTAAAAATTCATAAAAAAATGTGCCAAAGCAATTATCTACAAAATGAGTGTTGTAGTATAACTAGAAGTAGAGCAGTGATGTGTGAACTGAATTTGGTGAAAGTACAGTGTGTTACAGTAAAGTTATTAACAATTTTTCATAATAAAAATTAATAAAAAATGTGCCAAATCCATTACTTTCAAAATGAGTGTTGTAGTATAACTATCAGGAGAGCAGTGATGTGTGTACTGAATATGGTGAAAGTACAGTGTGTTACAGTAAAGTTATTAACAATATTTCATAATAAAAAAATCATAAAATATATGCCAAAGCAATTACTTCCCAAATGAGTGTTGTAGTATAACCATCAGGAAGGCAGTGATGTGTGGACTGAATATGGTGAAAGTACAGTGTGTTACAGTAAAGTTATTAACAATTTTTATAATGAAAATACATAAAAATTGTATCATAGCAATTACTTTCAAAATGAGTGTTGTAGTATAACCACCAGGAAGGCAGTGATGTGTGAGCTGAATTTGGTGAAAGTACAGTGTGTTACAGTAAAGTTATTAACAATTTTTCATGTTAAAAATTCATAAAAAATGTGCCAAAGCCATTACTTTCAAAATGAGTGTTGTAGTATAACCAGCAGGAGAGCAGTGATGTTTGACCTGAACTTGGTGAAAGTACAGTGTGTTACAGTAAAGTTATTAACAATATTTCATAATAAAAATTCATAAAAAATATGCCAAAGCAATTACTTTCCAAATGAGTGTTGTAGTATAACCATCAGGAAGGCAGTGATGTGTGGACTGAATATGGTGAAAGTACAGTGTGTTACAGTAAAGTTATTAACAATTTTTCATGTTACAAATTCATAAAAAAATGTGTCAAAGGCATTACTTTCAAAATGAGTGTTGTAGTATAACTAGCAGGAGAGCAGTGATGTTTGAACTGAATTTGGTGAAAGTACAGTGTGTTACAGTAAAGTTATTAACAATATTTCATAATAAAAATTCATAAAAAATATGCCAAAGCATTTACTTCCCAAATGAGTGTTGTAGTATAACCACCAGGAAGGCAGTGATGTGTGAGCTGAATTTGGTGAAAGTACAGTGTGTTACAGTAAATTTATTAACAATTTTTCATAATAAAAATTAATAAAAAATGTGCCAAATCCATTACTTTCAAAATGAGTGTTGTAGTATAACTATCAGGAGAGCAGTGATGTGTGTACTGAATATGGTGAAAGTGCAGTGTGTTACAGTAAAGTTATAAAAAAAAATAATAATTAAAATTCATAAAAAATGTGCCAAAGCCATTACTTTCAAAATGAGTGTTGTAGTATAACCACCAGGAAGGCAGTGATGTGTGAGCTGAATTTGGTGAAAGTACAATGTTACAGTAAAGTTATTAACAATTTTTCATATTAAAAATTCATAAAAAATGTACCAAAGCAATTACTTTCAAAATGTGTGTTGTAGTATAATCAGCAGGAGAGCAGTTATGTGTGCACTGAATATGGTGAAAGTACAGTGTGTTACAGTAAAGTTATTAATTATTATGTCCAATAACGGTGAAGTTATTAAAACATTTTCATAATAAAAAATCATAAACATATGCCAAAGCAATTACTTTTAAAATGAGTGTTGTAGTATAACCAGCAGGACAGCAGTGATGTGTGAGCTGAATTTGGTGAAAGTACAGTGTGTTACAGTAAAGTTATTAAGAATTTGTCATAATAAAAAAATCATAAAAAATGTGCCAAAGCAGTTACTTTCAAAATGAGTGTTGTAGTATAACCAGCAGGAGAGCAGTGATGTGTGCACTAAATATGGTGAAAGTACAGTGTGTTACAGTAAAGTTATTAAGAATGTTTCATAATAAAAAATCATTAAAAATGTGCCAAAGCAATTATGTTCAAAATGAGTGTTGTAGTATAACTATCAGGAGATCAGTGATGTGTGCAGTGAATATGGTGAAAGTACAGTGTGTTACAGTAAAGTTATTACCCATTTTTCATAATAAAAATTAATAAAAAATGTGCCAAATCAATTACTTTCAAAATGAGTGTTGCAGTATAACCAGCATAAGAGCAGTGAGGTGTGAACTGAATTTGGTGGAAGTAGAGTGTGTTACAGTAAAGTTATTAACTATTTTTCATAATAAATATTAATAAAAAATGTGCCAAAGCAATTACTTTCAAAATGAGTGTTGTAGTATAACCAGCAGGAGAGCAGTGATGTGTAAATTGAATTTGGTGACACTACAGTGCGTTAGTGTAAAGTTATTGAGTATGTTATTAGTAAAAAAAAATCGCGTTTGGCACTTTGCAGACGGTCCCTTAGGACTTGTCTCTCAGACGCCAGCGCATTTAGATCAATGTATTTTATACAGAGCGGAGGAAAGCTTGTTTTGAGGAAACCTCGCTTGTAGCTCGTTTTCTACATCCCTAAAAAAGAAAAGAGGCGTCATTTGTGTATTAAAAACGATTTGCTCGCGAGTTATTGATCCGGAAAAGTCGAATCTGTCAATATCTTGCCAACTTTACCGAACTGGTGCGGCAGACGGAGACACTGAAGAGGGACTTCAGGAGCCTGATCGAGACGGTACGCAGCACATCACCCGCGACGGCGATCATCGTGTCAGGACCGCTTCCCACGTATCGACGAGGACACGAAAGGTTCAGTAGACTGTTTGCTTTAAACGAATGGTTATTGTCATGGTTTAAAGAACAGAAACTGCTCTTTGTTAATAATTGGAATCTTTTCTGGGAGCGTCCTAGGCTTTTTCGTGCTGATGGCCTGCACCCCAGCAGAGTCGGAGCGGAACTCCTGTCGGACAACATCTCCAGGACGCTACGCTGCATCTGACTAGTAAGCCAATTCTCAAATAACTGCTATGATGACTTTTGTTCTACCCACTTAAATGATAGAAGTACTTGCATTGTCCAATCTATACAGACTGTCTGTTCCCTGAATAGTGAGGTCAAAATATAAATTTAATGCAGGATCTAGGAAAAATCTGATCGTGATTAAACCAGAAAAATGCAAAATAAATGAACAAAAACAATTTTTAAAGCTTGGGCTCCTAAACATTAGGTCACTCACACCCAAAGCAGTAATTGTAAATGAAATGATCACAGATAATAGTCTTGATGTACTCTGTTTGACTGAAACCTGGCTTAAACCAAATGATTATATTGGTCTAAATGAGTCTACTCCACCAAGCTACTGTTATAAGCATGAGCCCCGTCAGACTGGTCGTGGCGGCGGTGTCGCAACAATATATAGTGATATTCTCAGTTACTCAGAAAACAGGATACAGGTTTAACTCATTCGAAATACTTCTGCTTAATGTTACACTGTCAGATATGCAAAATAAATCTGTCCTATCTCTTGCGCTGGCTACTGTGTATAGACCGCCAGGGCCATATACAGATTTTCTAAAAGAATTTGCAGATTTCCTCTCAGACCTATTGGTTAATGTTGATAAAGTACTAATTGTCGGAGATTTTAATATTCACGTTGATAATACAAATGATGCATTAGGACTTGCGTTTACTGACCTAATAAACTCTTTTGGAGTCAAGCAAAACGTCACCGGGCCCACTCATCGTTTTAATCATACGCTAGATTTAATTATATCGCATGGAATTGATCTTACTGATATAGATATCATACCTCAAAGTGATGATGTTACTGACCATTTCCTTGTGCATGCTGCGTATTACTGATATTAACTATATGGCTCCACGTTATCGTCCAGGCAGAACTATTGTTCCAGCCACTAAATACAGATTCACAAATAACCTGCCTGATTTATCTCAACTGCTCTGTGTACCCATAAATACAAATGAACTAGACTAGCAACATGGGCACTATCTTCTCTAATACGTTAGAAACTGTTGCCCCCATCAAATTAAAAAAGGTTAGAGAAAAACGTGCTGCGCCATGGTACAACAGTTATACCCATTCTCTCAAGAAAGAAACTCGTAATCTTGAGCGCAAATGGAGAAAAACTAACTTGGAAGCATTTAGAATTGCGTGGAAAAACAGTATGTCCAGCTATACAGTAGACAGGCTCTAAAAGCTGCCAGGACCGAGCATATCTGCAAACTCATAGATAATAACCAAATCAATCCAAGGTTTTTATTTAGCACAGTGGCTAGATTAACAAATAACCAGACATCACCCGATCTATATATTCCCTCACAGTTTAATAGTAATGACTTTATGAATTTCTTCACTGATAAAATTGATAACATCAGAAATATAATAAAAAATGTAGGTTCAATGGCATCCAGTACTTCAGCTTCATTCATCGTACCCAAAGAAAAACTGCTGTGCTTTACAACTATAGGACAGGAAGAGCTAAATAAACTTATCACTGCATCTAAACCAACAACATGCCTATTAGATCCTCTACCCACTAAATTACTGAAAGAGTTGTTACCTGTAGCAGAAGAACCGCTTCTCAATATTATTAACTCATCATTATCTTTAGGTCATGTCCCAAAACCATTCGAGCTGGCGGTTATTAAGCCTCTTATTAAGAAACCACAACTAGATCCTAGTGAACTGGCAAATGACAGACCCATTTCAAATCTTCCGTTTATGTCTAAAATTTTAGAAAAAGCTCTGTCTGCTCAATTGTGCTCATTCTGGCAAAAAAAAAAGATCTCTGTGAAGAATTTCAGTCAGGTTTCAGGCCCCACTATAGCACAGAAACTGCACTTGTTAAGATTACAAATGACTTTCTTCTTGCGTCAGACCAAGGCTGCATCTCATTGCTAGTTTTACTTGATCGTAGTGCTGCGTTCGACACAATAGATCATGACATGCTCATAGATCGATTACAAAACTATACGGGTATTCAAGGGCAGGCTTTAAGATGGTTTAGATCAGGGGTGGGCAATTCATTTTCCCAAGGGGCCACATGAGAAATTTGGGTGGTTGCAGAAGGCCGTGGGGCGTGTCTATGAGGGAGGGGGCAGAGTCTTTTTGCCAGGAATATAGCCGTTTTCCCGCTAACCGCAGTAAACAAAGCAGTGCAGCACCTGACTTTGAAACTTGAAGCACTCATATTTAATCAATTAAACCATAGCCTTTTGAAGTGTAAGCTATATCTCAATTTACATGTATAGTTTTTTTTTTTTACTGAAGCACCACCTAAGTCTTCTCCTCCCATTTCTACCAGTGAACCGTTTCTGTCACTGCAACATCCCGAACAGGCGAACACACACACACACACACACAAACGAAATCGTATGCCTGATGAAAAAATGTATTTAAAACACATTCATATTTTAGAAAAGGTAGTTAATATTTGCATCATTAGTGATTTATCTTATCCACCCGCAAATAATCAGAATGCATTTTTTTTATTACCCGACCCGCGTATTATCCACAGCACCAATGGATATAACCGCCATCCGCGCATCACTACTGCGCAGATATGAACAGGATCACTGGGTTGTAGGTTGCCAATTTGAGGGGACAAATGGATTGAAATTTGTATGTGTCGATTGTGTGAGAATGATTCTGTAACGGGAAGTCAAAGGCGAGCGGATCCATCTGCAGTTTTTTATTAGTTCAATGTCAGACACAAACAATGATCAATCACCAGTGTCAGGGATAACACAGATAATCCAGAGACATAGACGTATTCCAGGCAGAGGTCAGGGCAGGCAGCAATCAGCATAAACAAGGTCGAGAAACAAGACCAATGGTCAAAGGGGCAGGCAGCAGAGAATCACAGGGAGTACAAACAGTCCAAGATAATACACGGCAGGAACAAACACAAGGAAAATGCTCGGAAATGTCAGACTGGGCTAAACAAGGCTTCACCCTGAACTGAAGGTGTGAGTGGCTTATATGCAAGTCTGTAAATGAGGTGCAGGTGTGATTGCTGATGGGAAGCATCTGTGACTGAGAGATCAGGTGATCGTGTAATGCAGTGACTGATGGGAAATGTAGTCCGTGTGATGCAACAGTCTGTGTAGTGCTCGTGTCCAAATGATGAAAGGGTGACATCTAGTGGTTGATGGGTGAATGATCCTGGACTGGATCATGACATAGCCCCTCCCCAAGGAGCGGCTTCCAGATGCTAGCATAACAATCCAGGAGGGTGGTGGAGCGGAGGCAGAACAGGGGGAGGGACGGAGGGCCAGGTCCAGGTTGTAGCCCCCCTGGGATTGATGCATGTCCAGGAGCCCACCAAGGTGGCGCAGCCGGAGCAGGAGCCCACAAGAGCGGTGCAGACGGAGCAGGAACCCACCAGGGCGGTGCAGATGGAGAGGAGCCCTCCAGGGCGGAGCAGACGAGGCTGAAACTCACCAGGGCGGAACAGAAGAGCCAGAAGCCCTCCAGGGCGGAGCAGACGAGGCTGAAGCCCACCAGGGCGGAACAGACGAGGCTGAAGCCCTCCAGGGCGGAACAGATGAGGTTGACGCCCACCAGGGCGGAGTAGGTGAGGCAGAAGCCCTACAGGGTGGAGCAGACGGATCAGGAAGCTCTGGAAAAGACAGAGATAGCGAGAGAGCAGAGACAGACAACCCGGACAAAGTCTTCATAGACACAGTGATCAGGTTTCTGGATTCGACATGGGTAGTGTTTATGGTCTCTACTTGATATATCCCGGGAGAGTGAGAGCAGAACGGCCCTTGTGAGCTGACTCACTGACTGGTAAGGGCTCAAATGTAGTCATAGAGGCAGTGACCGGGCAGTGTGAGTTCTTCTACGACCTCATTGGTCGTGACAATACAATCTAGTGGTAAGTCGACGGCTTCCGAGATCGGAACAGGACAGGGTAAAGGTCCATTAACGGTATCCATAGCCGTGACAGAGCATGACGAGAGTTCACAAATGGCCTTCTTAGCCGTGACAGGACAGGGCGAGAGTTCACAGACGGCCTCCTTAGCCGTGACAGGACAGGGCGAGAGTTCACAGGCGGCCTCCTTAGCCGTGACATGACAGGCTGCGAGTGCAGTACTGGGCGCCACCACCATGCAAGGAATTAAAGAGCACCGCTGCTTCAGGAGGTTCTGCAGCCTTAGCCACCACCTCTGGAGAAACTGCAGCGGGCGTCGCCTCGGGGAACACGGCAGCGTGCACCACTACACCAGGAGGTTCTGCAGCGTCAGCCGCCACCTCTGGAGACCGCCGTCTCTAGAGTTTCAGTGGTGGTGTATGCAGCCCAAATACACCATAAAGCGATCCCCATTGTGGGAAGCACTACAGGCAGGGGAATCAGTTCAGGGACAGGAGGGCTAAAGTGAGTGGGTTTGGGGATGCCAGCTGCGCATGCAGACACCAGCGGTGCATCCCTCACACTGGATGCCAGACTAGGATACTGAAGGACTGACCTTGAATATCTGGGGGTGGCAGACAGGATGTGACAAGACACAGGCTGATCAGCTGTGACGTGAAGAGACTCGTGACGATCAGCTGTGACTTGGCTTGATTTGTGACGATCAGCTGTGACTTAGCTGTGACAAGACAAAGGGAAAATCCACGACAGAACAATGATCAGGAAACGAGCAATGAACAGGACTAGACTGACTTAGACAACTAGCAAAACTTAAGCAGGCTCCGTAAGGTAGCTATCAGATTTGACAGTGATAAACGTTAAACAATACTCGGCTTTGTGCTTGTAATGAGTGCAGTGGATTGTGGGAACTGAAGTCCAGTGTAAGTGTAACAGTCTGTGCAGTGTGAGAGTCAATATGATGGAAGAGCGACCTCTTGTGGTGAATGAACGGAAGTTCATAAACCGGATTCGTGACAGAGCCCCCCCCCCCAAGGAGCGGCTTCCAGATGCTCCTATCTCAATATAATCCAGGAGGGCGGTGGAGCGGAGGCGGAACAGGGGGAGGGACGCAGGGCCAGGTCCATGTGGAAGTGGAAAGACTGGGGACTGAGGCAGAGCCGGCAGGACAGAGCACCAAGGTGGAGCAGAAAACCAGAGTGAAACCGACAGAGCAGGGAGCCAGGGCGGAGCCAGAGGCCAGGACAGGGCCGACAGAGCAGGAGCCCACCAGGGCTGAGCAGACAGAACAGGAGTCCACCAGGGCTGAGCAGACGGAACAGGAGCCCACCAGGGCAGAGCAGATGGGACAGAAGCCCACCAGGGTGGAGCGGACGGGACATGAGCCCACCAGGGCGGAGCGGACGGGACTGGAGCCCACCAGGGCAGAGCAGAAGATCTCCACGGCAGAGCAGGCGGAGCAGAAGACCACCACGGTGGAGCAGACGGAGCAGAAGATCACCAAACCTGAGTAAAAGACCACCACGGCGGAGCAGAAGACCACCAGACCTGAGCAGTAGACCACCATGGCGGAGCAGACGGAGCAGAAGACCACCATACCGGAGCAGAAGTAACTGTAGACCATGGCAGGGACTGGGACCTAGGGAACACTGAGACACACGAGACAGACAGAGAATTTTTGGCCCCAAGAGCCAAGGCAGGGAACATAAATAGTTAATCTATAGTTTCCCTGGTGAAAACTGAACAGGCAGGCAGTTCATAAACAGACTTACTGATTGACACTGAACGGGCAGGCAGTTCATAATCAGGATTACATGCTGACAATTCACACTCAGGTTTATTAGTAGGGACTGGAAAGACAGATAATTCAGAATCCAATTTGAGTGCAGAATTTAAACCAACAGACAGTTCACAATTGTGTGCATTGGTACTGGATTGGCAGACAGATCAGTGATTGAGGCAGACAAGACAGACAATTCATAATTAGACCTATTAATATAAGCTGGACAGGTGGATGATACAACAATAGACTCAATGACTAAAACAGGACCAACAGAAAGTTCATCAGACACATTTCTTGGAATGGAACAGACAGATGGCTCAACATCAGACACATTTGGAGAAACAGAACAGGCAGATTGTCCATGAGTGGTTATATTATCAGTGACAGGGTTAACGGGGTAGACATTGAGTGGTCATTTCATACCGGGGTTCATGACAGGCAGGATTAAAAGTTCCAAAGCAGACCTTTGGGCTATGACAGACAGGGTTAAGGATTCTTGGGTGACCTCTTTGGGCATGATATGGTGACTAGGGCATACAAGAAATTCGTTTGTGGTCTCTGGGGTCATGACAGGGTTAACAAGGTTTACAGAAAGTTCATTTACAGCTTTCATGGCTGTGACAGACAGGGATGATGATTCACGAATGGCCCCTATAGGTGCAACGCAACGGTCAGGAAGTTCACCAATAACCTCCTTGGTTGTGACTGATGGGACTATTAGTTCAAAGGCAGCCACCTCGGCTGATTCAGTGCAGGACAACAGTTCATAGGCCGTGACATGCGCAAAGGAAGGTTCATTATTGGCCTTCGTGGCCGGTCCGGGACAAGGCAAGAGTTCAGGAGCGGCCTCCATAGCCGTGACAGAACAAACAGGAAGTTCACATATGGCCTTCTTGGTCGGGACAGGACAGGCAGAGAGATCACAGACGGCCTCCATAGCCGTGACAGAACAGACTGAAGGTTCACAGACGGCCTCCTTGGCCAGGACAGGACAGGACGAGAATTCACAAATGTATACCACTGACACCTCTGGAGGTTCTGCAGCGATTGCGCCACCTCTGGAGGTTCTACAGCAGGACACAGGGAGAGGTCAGTAACGGTCTCTTTGACTGCGATATCACAGGCTGAGGGTGCCTTGTTGGGCACCACCACCATACAAGGCGTTGAAGCGAGCGCCGCCGCTTCGGGAGGTTCTGCAGCATGTGCCGCCACCTCTGGAGAAACTGCAGCAGGCGCCATCGCCTCGGAGAACACGGCAGCATGCGCCACTACATCGGGTGGTTCTGCAGCGTCAGCCGCCACCTCTGGAGACATCACTTTGGACGCCGCCGTTTCCAAAGGTTCAGTGGTGGTGTATGCAGCCCAAATACACTATAAAGCGATGTACCAGCTGCACGTGCTGACACCAGCGGTAGGTCCTCCACACTGGATGCCAGTCTGAACATACTTTTGAGAGGGGTTACTACACATACAGCAGTTGTTGATGACAGTTTTGCTATTTCCACAAATCGGGTAAAGTAGTCAATTACCAGCAGGGACGGATTATGACGCAGCTGTGCCCTGGGCACGGACTGATTAAAGGCCCCCCTCAGTTGAAAGCCCCCCCTCCCTTATATCTATAACTATGTCATGAGACGTCTTGATTCTCAAATATATGTAAATGGATTTTGGACCTTTATATCTCACAGACGCACACACATTACCAGAGGTGGGTTGTAACGAGTTACATTTACATCATTACATTTGCTTGAGTAAATGTTTTGGGTAACTAATACTTTTAGAGTAGAGATGGGTACTTTTGCTCTTACTCAAGTACATTTTTAGTGAAAAAAACGGTACTTTTACTTCGTTACTGTGGGCGACGCTCTTCTCGTTACTTTACCTTAATGCAATACAAGTAATGCAAGTTAAAAATGCTTAAAAATTTATTCCAAACGCGCCGTACTTTTCTCTGGGCAATGAGCGCTGCCCATTCACGAATGATTCATTCTTTTGAGTCAATTCTGTTCAAAGGCTTGATCAAACCAGTTGGCAAACCAGTGAATTGCTTCGCGAATCTGTTTGAATGATTCGTTCAGTTCCCCGCTGCACGCATTGAGTCGCCTGAAGCGGTTCTCACTCAGAGTTGTAACATCAAGAGTGTTGAAGACGTGGCTTTGGATCTACAGTCAATTGAAAGCAAATCTGCAAAGGCTATTGTTTGCTAGCTTTGAAGATCTTTATTAGATAAACACATTATATATACAATGTATAATTTACACATTAAATAAGCTGTCACAGAGTATGAAATGAACACCCGCCAAACCCGCGTTAGCTCTGCGCAGCGGCGCGTGACCTGTTCCAGGAGCCTTTGCCTAGACACAATTAATATTGATATTTTCACAATATTTATGCTTGCAGAAATATACATTTGTTTACAGAACCGACGGAAGAAGATCCGTCAATGTGCATTTGTTTCGTTATGTTCAGATGTTCGGTAGCAGTCATGTGAGGAGTTTTCACTCTTCTCCGTGTCATACATATATAATACATAATTAATATACTTTAAAATATAATTTAATTCAGTGATGCAAATCAGAATTTTCATATGATCCTTCAGAAATCATTCTAATATATTGATTTATTACCAGTGTTGGAAACAGTTTTGCTGCTTAATAATTTTTTGGAACCTGTGAAATTTTGTTCAGGATTCTTTGATGAATAGAAAGCTAAAAAGAACAGCATTGATAATAAATCAACATATTGGAATGATTTCTGAAGGATTATGTGACACTGAAGACTGGTGTAAAGGTTGATGAAAATTCTGATTTGCATCACTGAAATAAATTACATTATAAAACATTAAAAATCTTTTGAATGGCAGTGTGTGTGTGTACACACACACACACACACACACACACACACATTACATAAATTGTATCTATTTAGCCTAATAAATATAGATATAGTATATGATCCAAAGTAACTAGTAACTAACTACTTGAGTAGTTTTTTTTATCCAATACTTTTTACTCTTACTCAAGTAGCTAACTATTCAGACTATTACTTTTACTTTTACTTGAGTAAATATTTCTATAAGTACTTTTACTTTTATTTGAGTACAGTTTTTGGGTACTCTACCCACCTCTGCACATTACAAACACGCACTCGCACACACACGCGGAGACGCGGAAAGAAACTTGCTGTCAGTGCTGCGGCTGCCCCGCAATTTTTTCAATAAAGTAGTTCCGCAGCTGAAAAGCTTCTTGACATTTCTCAGTAGCTGGGTTCTTGAAGCAGTTCAACTTAAAGATTCGTTATTAGTAGACGCTACTGTGCTGAACACTGTTGAGAGACGCGCTTTGGCACTTAAATCTCTCTCTCTCTCTCTCTCTCTCTCTAATAAGTGCGTTAGACTGCATTAATAACTGTGTTAGCCTGCATATCAATGGCTCAAGCCTCTGTTATTAGCTCTAAAATGACGTTTTGGAAATTGCAATGGAATGTTTATGAGGTGCACAAGAAATTAGTTCAACACCAGTGTTGGGGGTAACGCATTAAAAGTAACGCGAGTTACGTAATAATATTACCTTTTTCAAGTAACTAGTAAAGTAACGCATTACTTTTTAATTTACAAGAAAATATCTGAGTTACTTTCTCAAAAAAGTAACGCCGGTTACTTTTTTCCCATTTGTGACCCTGGACCACAAAACTTAAGTGTAATTTTTTTTTAATTGAGATTTATACATAATCTGAAAGCTATAAATAAAGGAAAAGGAATAAATAAGCTTTCCATTGATGAATGGTTTGTTATGATACAACTATTTGAAAATCTGGAATCTGAGGGTGCAAAAAAATCTAAATATTGAGAAAATCACCTTTAAAGTTGTTCAAATGAAGTTATTAGCAATGCATATTACTAATCAAAAATGAAGTTTTGATATATTTACGTTAAGAAATTTACAAAATATCTTAATGGAACAAGATCTTTACTTAATATCCTAATGATTTTTGGCATTAAAGAAAAATGGATAATTTTGACCCATACAATGTATTCTTGGCTATTGCTACAAATATACCTGTGTTACTTATGACTGATTTTGTGCTCCAGGGTCACATTTATTGACTGACAGTGCACTGTGTGAACATGTTACTGTAGTTCTAGACTAAATGTGAATGTGCATTAATTCATCCCACTCGCAAAAAAACAGATTTAGTATTCATCAAAATGAATTAAAACAGTGAAAACTCAGAATATGACGCAAACCTGCAATAATTAAAGATGTTAAACAACACAAATGTATCTAATCCCATTTTATTAACCAATGTCTTTGCTGCTGAGCTTTGATGATCCAGTTCAATCATACTAATAAGCAAAAATGACTTTAGATAAACTAACAATTGTGCTTCATTGTTTTTTATTGCTGAAGAGTGTTGAACCTTCTTCTCCTGCATTCTATTTTACAGACGTGAATTTACTTTTCCTTCAGCCTGAGGTTTTTCATTACACTTTTTGGTGTGAAAGGGCTTTTACATTTGCTATAATTAGAACTTCTTGTATTAAGAACAATCAAGCCCTGCTCGTATTTAAAAAGTAACGCAAAAGTAACTTAACACATTACTTTCCATAAAAAGTAACTAAGTAATGTAATTAGTTACTTTTTTAGGGAGTAACGCAATATTGTAATGCATTACTTTTAAAAGTAACTTTCCCCAACACTGTACACACACGAGATTTCAGGATGGAAACATGACAAATGTCTTGAATTAAATCATCATAACAATGTCTTGGTTGTGACTCCAGGCCGTTAAAATTATTTGAGAAATAATGCACTCCTGAAGTGGTAATGTGGCCACGACACTGGAGCATATTAATGGAACAGTCTTTCTCCTTTCTCAAACAAATAAAGACGTTCGATTTTTATTGACTGAACGCAAGCACTCATAGCGATAGAAAACACTGTAACAGTTTCCACTGATTACGAAATATTTGTGTTTGCTGGGGTGGTACTCTTATATAGGCCTATTAATAAGGAAGGGGGGCCCAAAATATTGGTTTGCCTATGTCACGATAAGAGGTAAATCCGGCCCTGTTTATTGTACAGAAAGAGAGCAAAATAGCATTTTATAAAAGAACATTATCATCGACTTTAGTCTAGCCAGAATTAAAGCACTCTCAAAAACTCCCATTAATCACTGAAGTTGCTTAGCCTACATTGTGAAATGAATATCTTGCTTATATCGCACGCACATCCACACTTTGTTGTTTCTGATGAGAGAAATCGGCAGAGAGCAGTATTCATTCTTGCCATTGTACTCATAAGCTCAACAGAATCATGTGTGATTGGTTATAATGCGTGCAGTGCTGTAGCTAAAACCGCAGCTGTCTCTGGCTCCATGCCAGCCAGCGAAGTTGAGCAAACGCAGATTTGAATTTAGCAGCTGATGCTGTTCCGCACTGAACGATCTAATCACACCGGTGTGATCGTTTATCAAATATAAAAAATATTATTAGTTTATTTTTTGTCTTTTGGAAGCTGCATTCAAAATCCTCTTGCCTCAAAAATCTGAGGGGGCACAGTTGAAATCGTGTTCCGGGAATAGCGGTATTTAGGCTGGGCCCCCCCTCTGGTCCAGTGCCCAGGGCACGTGCCATGTAGGACCGTGCATTAATCCGTCCCTGATTACCAGCAAGTATTGATCGTCCTTCCACTGAATCAGATCTGCTCCAACCTTTGTCCAAGGTCTCTCAGGGAATTGAGTGGGAATCAATGTCTCTTTGAAGTTCTTCTGATGGCTTTCACAAATGTCACATTTCTCCACCTTTTGCTGAAGCTGTGCACTGAGACCTGGCCACCATACTGATTGCTTAGCATGTTCTCGACACTTAGCTATACCTTGGTGTGCTGTGTGCAATTTTTTGATTGCTTAGCACGCAGAGATGGAAACTCGAGTCTGCGACTTGGACTCGAGTCGCACTTAAGTCGCATAAATAAAGACTTGGGACTTGACTTGGACTCGTGACTCGTGAGACTCGTAAAAAACGCAAGTCATTTGGTACAGGAGTTTACATGAATGTATCTCTGGGGGAAACTGTCTGTCTTAAAAAAAAAGTTTAGATGGTATTTTCTTTTCATCTTGACTCCGTATAATGCATATTAAAGTAGTGTTCATAACCGCAGCGCTGCTTTGTTTACAGCAGTAACCAAGGAAACGATGTTTAATTGATGTTGAAGCACCACCTGCTGGCAGAGAGTGAATCTGTATTAATTCAGCCTGGCTTCTCTGTCTGTTGGATTGTTTCGTACAGATGTTTTATGTAGAATAGTTACACAAAACTAAAGTCAGATCATTTTGTTTTTGCTTCAAATTTCGAAATTATACAATCCAAGATGAAAAACTGCTCATGCTGGATGTATGCAGCCTCTTTGTTTGGATTGTGTTGTGTTTAAAATACAGCGGTTGCCTCTCATTTTAAATTGAAAAAGAGCACAGACAAAGCCTTAGTTTGTTTATATGAGATTTATTTCATTTGTGTAATTCATTTGATTAATTGGGGTTTGTTTTAAATTTTAGTTTTGTCGTTTGACATATTTCAATTTTACAAAGAAATGTGCAGCATTTTATCTGACAATTAATAAATGGACACCTTTTCATTTCTAATTTGTCTTAAAATTTGTTAAAGTTTTTTTTTTTTTTTTTGTTGAGAAAATCATATCGTGAAATCAGTATTTCAAAACTGATTTAGCCTCAATAACTAACTGAATGAACTGTTGCTAATAAATAGAACAAAGACTTGAGACGTGACTTGGACTCCGCTTTAAAGACTTGAGACTTGACTTAGACTTTACCTCAGAGACTTGAGACTTGACTTGGACTTGGACCTCCGAGACTTGTGAACATGTCTGTTAGCACGTTCTCGACACTTAGCTATACCTTGGTGTGCGGTGTGCAATTTTTCCAAGATATCACTCTGTGGAGATTGGAGATTTCAGAATTACGAGTCGACAGCCTTTTAACAGCAGTCCGTTTTCTACCGTTAACTCCCCAGCAAATCGGAAGTATGGCTGCACAATGGCTTCAACTCTTCTTTTGGTTGGCCAGCCCTCTAGAGAGTATTTCTTCACCTGCTGTAAAACTGGATCAGCTTCCTGATGTTGCTGAATTTCGTGAAGTCACTTTTCAGTAGCAGGTAAGCTGGTGAAAACTGAATTCACATACAGGTTCAACTCTTCTTCATTTTGCTGTTTGTCTCCTTCTTCTTCTCCAGGTGCTCTGGAGAGGACATCAGCAGTCGCAATGTTCTTCCCTGGAACGTGTGAAATAGTGTAAGTGAATTTCATGAGTCTCATACGCAGTCTTTTGATATGTGATGGTAATTCATCTAGGTTTTCAGAACCCAGGAGAGGTACCAGGGGTTTGTGGTCTGTTTCTATGTGAAAAGAAAGACCCACCAGAAAGTCTGAGAAGCGCTCACAAGCTGTCACGGTGCACACAGCAGGGAGAGACGAGGAACACGCAGACGAGGAGGTACTTCAAAATATAGTCTTTAATGACAACATCAAGGGTAGACAGGGCAAGGTAGAAACACCGTGAATAATGAGTAGACCAGACGAAATGGAGTACAAAAGACAGGACTTAAATACACATGGTAATTAACACAAATCACACACACACCTGGAACTGAATTAACTAATAAAGACATGAAACGAGGACAGGAAATGAACCATATAAGGAGACAAGGGGCGGGAACACAAGACACACACGACAGAGCTCTAACATAACTCCCCCCTCCCGGAAGGCTCGACCCGAGCCGTAACAGTTCCACCAGGGAGGGGGGTTGGGCACTCTGGAGGCCCCTCAGGACAGACACGGATACATACACAGGACGGGGCCTCCAGAGTGGAACAGACAGACGGAGGCCAAGGAGGAGCAGGGAGCTCAGGAGGCCAAGGCCGGTGGTCCATGGTGGCCGTGGCCTCGTCCCTCGGCCCGGCCACAACAGCCGGGACCTCTGTACCCCCCCCCAAAAAATACTATGGGGTAGCTCAGGGGTACCAAGAGCCCTCCGGGGCTAAACACACACAAACACAGTAATTAAAAAGACCATGGTCACCGTCTGGTCAATTACGGCCACGGCCGGCTGGCTTGGCAATACGGCAGCGGCCGGCTGGCGAGACCATAACCGGCTGGCTTGACAATAATGGCAAGAACGGCGGCGTCAACTCCCGCGAACGGCGGGATGGCTGAGCCACGAACGGCGGCGTAAACTCTTAAATACACATGGTAATTAACACAAATCACACACACACCTGGAACTGAATTAACTAATAAAGACATGAAACGAGGACAGGAAACGAACTATATAAGGAAACAAGATGCGGGAACACAAGACACACACAACAGAGCTCTAACACAAGCCCAGGTGACAGCTAGAGCCCCCTTTTCGATTTGCGCATATTTCATAAATCTAACAATTGAACACCTTGGTAGAGATGAGAAGGGTATAATTGTTTTTATCTGATGCAAAATATATAATAATAGGTTAGCATTGGTCTCTATTTATGGTCCGAATGAGATAGACAGTGCATTCCTTACACAGATTTCCAAAACTCTACTTGAGCAGATTGATTGCCCTCTAGTGGTGGGTGGTGATATTAATGTTGTCGTAAATCCTGCTTTAGATAAATCTCAATCTGATACAACAGCCAATCCATCCTCTAAATTACTGAATAAATTTATCACTGAGCTCAACTTAATCGATCTTTGGAGAATTCAGAATACTAAATCTAAGGACTTCAACTAAGGTTGAAGGACTAAATCTAAGGTTTCTAATAGACATAAGACTTTCTCTAGGATAGACTACATATTTCTCAGCCCATCTTTAATTTTGTTTAATTCCTCCATCTCTATATTACCAATTTTATTATCTGATCATCCTGCTGTGTTGTGCAGTGTTCCTCTTTCCGATGTTAAATCCAAGTCCCCTAGATTTAACATATCATTATTAAGTAATCAGACTTTCATTACTTCTCTAAAAGAATATATTAAGGAATTTCTTGAAATTAATATGCCCTCTGATGTGGATCCTCGAATACTGTGGGAAACGACTAAGTGTGCTATACGAGGTTTCTGTATATCTTTCTCTTCTACTCTTGCCAAAGCGAAAACTCACCAGTTTACACAATTAGAAAATAAAATCCAATCATTACAAAACCTACAAAAACAACATTTTACTAAGCAACAGGCTACACAGCTGTCCTCTTTAAAAGAAGAATATGATTTACTTTCACACTCAAAGGCGGAATTTATTTTACATAGGACTAGGCAAAAATATTATTTCGAATCAGAGAGACCTAGTCATTTATTGGCCCTTAGGTTGAAAGAATGCCAGTCTAAGGCATATATTAGCACAATAAAATCATCAGATGATCAGGTCACCACGAACCCTGTGGCAATTAATGACATATTTAAAGGTTTTTACACAAATCTGTATAAATGCCGAAACAGATTTTGATGAACCAATTTGTAAGCAGTATCTAGATAAATTGGAACTGCCTCGGATCTCACAGATGGATAAAGAATCTTTGGAGGCCCCATTAAGTTTGGAGGAACTCCACGTCTCTCTAAAAAGCCTTCAAAAGGGCAAATTGCCGGGTCTAGATGGTCTCCCCTGAATTGTATTTGGAAATTTGGGATTTGGTAGGGACACTTATGCTTAATTAATTTAATTTTGCAATTGAACATGGTGTATTTCATAGAGATAAAAAAAAATCATTGATATCATTACTTCTTAAAAAAAGGGAAAGATCCATTAGATTGTTCCAGCTACAGACCGATTTCGCTTATCCCATGTGATCTAAAAATCTATGCTAAAGTTTTTGCTTCTCGAATGGAAAAGGTAATTCATAGCTTGATCAAGGAGGACCAAACAGGTTTCATCAATGGGCACAATGCATCTGACAATATGCGACGACTCCTTCATATTCTTGACTTTGCGGACTCCCACTCAACCCCTTGTGCGGTCTTTTCACTTGATGCAGAAAAAGCCTTTGACAGGCTAGAGTGGAAATATGTGGGCAGTTCTGCAATGTTTCGGCTTCGGTGAACACTTAATTTCTATGATTAAGACATTATACCACTCACCTGCAGCATCAGTCATAACTGGTAATATTATTTCCCCCCCATTCCCTTTAGAGCGGGGAACGAGGCAGAGGTGTCCGCTTTCCCCCTTATTGTTTTGTCTATCTCTTGAACCCTTAGCGCAAGCCATCAGGAAATCTGAAGTATCGATTAAGATTCATGATCATAATCATAGTATTTCATTATACGCTGATGATATTATTCTATATTTAGACCACTTTGATGTTTCAGTCTCTAGTATAATTAAAGAATTTGATCATTTTAGTAGCTCATCAGGATATAAAATAAATTGGAGCAAATCTGCTTTAATGCCAATTAACAATGTTAAAGTTAATTCTTCTATTCCCTCATTTATCCTTATTAAGGAATCTTTCATCTATTTGGGCATTACCATATATAAAAACATTCATAAGATTGCCAGAGACAATTTTAATAATATTTTAGTTAAGGTCAAAAATGACTTTCAAAGATGGAAGAATCTTAAAGTCTCTCTCCAAGGAAGAATCTCCACTGTTAAGATGAATTTGTTACCTCGATTTAATTTTTTTTCTCTATGCTACCACTTTCTCCCTCTCCAGGTTACTTCAAGGAGATCAACTCCATAATTTCTAAGTTTATCTGGAATGATAAATGCCCCAGAATTAAACTTACCACATTACAACATCCTAATAGCGCAGGAGGACTGGCTGTACCAAATTTTTAATTATATTATTGGTCGTTCCAGCTTAAGGCTCTTCATAATTGGGTTGATCCTCAATCTACAGTTTCATGGAGAGTGATTGAAGCTGACAAGGTTAAACCAAATAGACTTCAAGATATTTTATTTACTGGCACAGGAAAAAAAGAGGATAATTATAAATTTGGTCCGGTTGTGGCTAACTCTATTAAAATCTGGAAAACGGTTGAACGTCGGATAGGAGGACCCTTCAAATTTTGTAATAGTACACCTTTATGGCACAATTTTAATTTTGTATGCAGAAATCGTCCATTTGTCCAACCCTCTTGGTCTTCTTTAGGTGTAAACACGTGCGGTGATATATATGATAACCAGGGCCAAATTTTGTCTGCCAGCATCCGCATATTTTGTCTTTCTTCAATTGTGTTCTGCTCTCCAAGCGTATGGCGTTCCTTGGTCTTCTTCCATTTCCTCTCATCCTATGTGGGACTGGATTGCACCATCTGCTGGTCGGCCATCTGTTTCCTTAATATGTAATAAAATTATTGATTGCATTACAAAACCGCTTTCTATTAAAACTATTTGGAATAGGGAATTATCTGACCTTAATTTATCTGTCGACTGGGAGAGAGTATGGTCTAACCTCAGCTTAACATCAAAAAATTTGGCTCATCGTCTTATTCACTTCAAAGTTATTCATAGAGCATACATAACTCCTTACAAAAGATTCAAAATGAAACTACAACCAAATTTTAACTGCCATATATGTAATACTGCATCATCAGGTACCTTTCTTCATATGTTTTGGGAATGTCCTATCGTCATTAGTCTATGGACACATGTAAACTTGGTTTTATCCTCCTTACTACAAATTGATTGGCTTGCTAACCCAAGTTTTGTCTTCTTAATGATGATTCTAGTCTCTGTATAAGTTCAATGCAAAAGAGAATGTTGTTTGCTGGTTTTACAGGTGCGAAGAAGACAATAATACAGAACTGGTTTACGCCGCACATGTGTGGAAAAACATATTGTATCCATAGCCTCCTGCAAAATGTCAGTCCTCTGTCGTGTGTGTCATGTGTTCCCGCCTCCTGTGTCCATATTTGGTTTGTTTCCTGTCCTTGTTTCATGTCATTATGAGTTAAGTATGTTCCAGCTGTGTTTGTCTCGTTATGTGTTAATTACCCTGTGTATATTAGTCCTGTCTTTTGAGTTTGATTTCGTCTGGTCTACTCGTTACTTCCCGGTGTATCCTGTCTCTAGGGCTTTTCACACTGCACTTAACCCCGGGTTATCGTCGTTCTAAACACCGCTTTTAACCCCGGGTAAAGACACGTTTCACACCTGTAATTTAAAAGCGGTGTTAGCACCGCATTTTACCCAGGGTTATGAAACCCTGCTCCGGAGCAGGGTTAGCACCGCATTTGTGGTGTTATCTCCGCATTGCGGTGCTAAGTTTGTTCAGTGTGAAACAGAGCGGTGTTTGCTTTTTGCTGCTGGACGCTTGGCAACAGACAGCCAATCAGAAATTGAGCAGCGAGGCTCATGTCACGTCAGTAACAGGAAATGCGCGTCGTGTAAACTGCAGCCGGTGAGAAGAAATATCAAAAGACGGAAAGCGTGTGAATAGGTGACGGTATTATTCGTATGCTACTGTACAAGTGAACACTAACGGTAGTCTCTCCACACTTAAAATAAATTCAAAGAAATATTCACATACTTTGCTCCTTGTTTTCTTTCTTTTGTACTTTTGTCTTTGTTTTCTTGCCTTTGTGCATCTCATGAGGCCATTCACATGTCGCGCCTAAAATGCGTTTAAAACGCTAAGCGCGCCGCTTTCTCCTTCTTTCCAAAGCGCTCTGTAGCTTGCGCTCCCATGGCGTCTGCCGTTGCTAAGCAACCATGACCTGCGCTCTTCATGAAGACGCAGAAGTTTCAGCAAAGGATAAATGGATTTCCAGCACTAAATCGCTTGCAGTAGCTCTGCTACTAAATTTATTTAAAAATGGCTATCCCTGCCTGTACAGCTATTATCAGCTGTTTCTCAATCTTCGCTGATCTAAAGACATACGCTGAGACATTGTTTTTAATAACTGACAAGACGCGGGAAAAGCCGTGTAAACAGGTTGCTGTTTGTCCAATCAGTGACAGTGACACCGCAAATATGCAAATAAGAACGTTAACCCGGGGTTTAGGAATGTACAGTGTGAAAAGTCTCTTAATGAATACCCAGGATTAACAGTTAACCACAGGTATAGTATGAGCAGTGTGAAACGTGATTACAGATAACCCAGGATTCCTTTATCCGGGGTTTAGGATGACCCAGGGTTAACAATTTCAAGTGTGAAAAGCCCTTCTGAGTCCTGCCTTGTCCTGCCTTGATGTGATTAAATATTATTATTTGAGTTTACGTCCTCGTCTGCGTGTCCTTGTTCCTCCCTCGTGTGTGCACCGTGACAGAAGACCAGACCTAACAGTAAGCGGCGCCCCTTCACCTCGTTTTGTTTTCGTTTTTGAAAGTTTTTATTTTGTTCCTGAGTTTCGTCTGTTTGTGTCTGTCCCGCGGCAAGGAAGTCGCCGCTCGTAATCCCACCATAGCCCACTGCAAGAGGGCGTGGGAGTTCGGTGGGATCGCCACGAGTGCCGCGAGTCCAATGGCCGCGATGCCCTCATGCCCGCCGATCGCGGGAGATATCTGCCGCCGGCGGTGGCTCTCCCAAGCCCGCCGGCTGGTTCCCGGTTTGCCGCTCCCCCAGGCGCGCCATTCGTGGGAGATCACGCCACCGGATCTCCGCTGACTCAATGCCCGCCGGCCCGCCTCTGACTCAATGCCCGCCGGCCCGCCTCTGACTCAATGCCCGCCGGCCCGCCTCTGACTCAATGCCCGCTGGTCCGCTTCTGACTCAATGCCCACTGGATCGCCGCTGACTCAAAGCTTGTCACGGCCAGGAGTGCCGTGTGTCTGTTTTGTTGTGCCCACAGGAACATTTTAAACTTACCTTGTTTAGTCTAGTCCATGGAGACTCGTCTGGGGCAGGCGGCTCCTCTTGTTGTGGCCATGGAGGCCATTCTAGCCGCCTGCCCCCTTGTCGCGGATATGGAGGCGGTCGCTGAGGGACCCTGTGTGGGCCTCTGACTCCTGGTCATGCCCAGATGAAGCCTCAGCCTCCAAGCCAGCCCAGGAGGGCTTCTGGTTCCTGTGGGCTATCCTGTCCTGTCTGTCTGGCCCTGGAGGGCTTCCCTGTCTTGTTTGTCCTGTCTGTTTAGCCCCGGAGGGCTCCTGATACCCCCTCACTTCCCCAGGGAATTTTTTTGGGGGGGTAGTAAGAGTTCCGGCTGTAGGGGCCAGGCCGAGGGGACCGAGGCCAAGGCCCCGAAGACCATCTGCCATGGCCTCCAGAGCTCCCAGCTCCGCCATGGTCTCCAGAGCTCCCAGCTCCGCCATGGCCTCCAGAGCTCCCAGCCCTGCCATGGCCACCTGAGCTCCCAGCTCCACCATGGTCTCCAGAGCTGCCTACACCGCCATGGCCTCCAGAGCTCCCAGCTCCGCCATGGTCCCTGTCTGTCTGTTCCACTCTGGAGGTCCCCGTCCTGTGTTCTTGTCCGTATTTGTCTTGAAGGGCCTCCAGAGCGCCCACTCCCCCTCCCCGATGGAACTGTTAAGGCTCGGGACGAGCCTTTCGGGAGGGGGGAGTAATGTTAGTCCTCTGTCGTGTGTGTCATGTGTTCCCGCCTCCTGTGTCCATATTTGGTTTGTTTCCTGTCCTTGTTTCATGTCATTATGAGTTAAGTATGTTCCAGCTGTGTTTGTCTCGTTATGTGTTAATTACCCTGTGTATATTAGTCCTGTCTTTTGAGTTTGATTTCGTCTGGTCTACTCGTTACTTCCTGGTGTATCCTGTCTCTGAGTCCTGCCTTGTCCTGCCTTGATGTGATTAAATATTATTATTTGAGTTTACGTCCTCGTCTGCATGTCCTTGTTCCTCCCGTGTGTGCACCGTGACACAAATAGTGACTTATGAATGTACAACAGCACGAATCAATGGGGCCAAGCCTTCTACCATTGATGCTTGGCAGTGTTTTCTCTTTAACATACGTGATTGTATAAAGGAGTGACTTGTTTTCTGTTTTTCTTGTCCTTCCCTCTCTCCCTCCCTTTTGACTGGACTTTTGAGATATTGAGTATATGTCTGTTGTTTTGTTATATTTTGGATGTTATGTTATGATGTTGTGTATGAAAAATAAATAAAAATGTTGATAACAAAAAAAAAATTCTAGTAATTACTTATAGAGCCTTGCATGGTCAGGAACCTTCCAAAGTGGGTAATAAAGGTTGTGAGAAGGGCAGAATTCTGTGACAGAGGGATCTGCCAAAACCCTGAATTGGCGTCTTTTCAATTTCAAAAAGACTTTGGCTCCTTTGAGCTGACCCAGAGAGTGTTCCACCGAAGGAAGAATGTATCTTTCCCTATTTACTGCATTATTGAGTTTGGTTAGATCCACACATATGCGTACTGTGCCACTGGGTTTAGGAACAACAACCATACCTGCACACCAGTCAGTTGGTTGTTCCACTCTGGTAATCACACCTTGAGTCCCCATGTGTTCCAATTCCTGTTTCACTTTTGACATTAGGGGCAGTGGAATGCGATGCGGAGTTGACAGTGAAAAGGGCTTGGCATCTGGCTTTAGAGATATCTCATACTCTTCCTTGCATTTTCCCAAGACCCTGGAATCAATCGGGGAACTGTCTTTTAACTGACTCAAGACTATCGAGATTCACTGTATCAATTCTCGATATAATCCCTAGAGCATGGATTGCTGGCCTCCCTAGTAGAGCCATTTTCAATCCTGAGATCACATAAATATCTTTAGTTGTGGTTTTACTTTTTGTGCTGATTTTTACTGTGCACAAACCCTTAACCTGCAGTGAGTCTTGACCTGGTCCCAAAAGTATCTTTGAAGTTTTCTGTAATTTACCAAAATTTTCCTCCTTGAACAGCTCTTCCGAAACCACAGTGACGTCTGCTCCTGTGTCCACTTTGAACAGCACATCTGAATCATTCACTTTAGGTTTTATCAGCCAGTGGGCATCACTCTGCTCTGTACTGACAGTGCCTAAGAATGCTATATCACTCTCATGTTCCTCATGGCTCATATTCACTTCACTTATGCCTCTGGACCTAATGGAACTCAACTCCATTGAGAGTCTAGATAATCAGTATTTTCAAGCTTCAAAAATACAGAGTTATTGTAGAAGTAATCCATGCCAATGTTGCGGTCCTACTCGCCCGCTCCGAGCGGAATTCGAACCGCGGTCTCCGGCGTGGGAGGCGGGCGCTCTAACAAGGAGGCTAAAGGCCACGGCCTCTAGCGTCAGTCGCTAGAGCGCCACTTGAGATCGGGGAGTGAGGTTTAACCTGCACAGCACTTACCCGCTGGCCTCTGCTACACTCACCCCCCTAAACCTCACTCCCATCCAGGTCACGGCACCAATTTTGCGGTCCTACTCGCCCCGCTCCGAGCGTGATTCGAACCGCGGCCTCCGGCGTTGGAGGCGGGCGCTCTAACAAGGAGGCTAAATGCCACGGCCTCTAGCGTCAGTCGCTAGAGCACCACTTGAGATCGGGGAGTGAGGTTTAACCTGCACAGCACTTACCCGCTGGCCTCTGCTACACCAATATTTATATATGAATAAATCTTAAATTATATCATAGCGAGTTCAGAAGTCAGTTCAGAAGAAAATATTTGACTTGCAATGGAGGACAAAAATTAAGAGAATATTAAATATATTTATTTGTGTTCCAAAAATTATCAGAGTTTGTATGGGTTTGGAACAACATGGGGGAGAATACATTATGACCATTTTCATTTTTTGGTGAACTAACCTTTTAAAGAGCAGCCCTCCACGTACATGAAAATTTGTGAGGTATGTGAATGTCATGTCTGTTTTAATGTTTCAGTAAAGAAGTAGCTTTCTGAAAGCAATATATTTATTTAAACATTACATGCCCTCACACTAGTGCTGCCATTATAGCATTCTAGAGCGCTGTGGTGGACAGAGACATTAAACAAACTCACACAGCGGTTGAAATTATAAAGCAGCCTATTTACCTATCCTTACTGATGTGGATGCACCTCTACCTGAAAATGGATAGATTTTAATTAAATGTTTTCTTTTTTTTCAAATGTTTTTCTCTTTTTAGGCCACTGATGAAGAACAGGCGGGGATGAGTACTGGTCAAAGAGGAGAATGACCTTTCCCCCAAACTGATGCAACAGTGGTTTTAAAGGAGGAGGCTGCCCTGGATAATGTAAAAGATGTCACATGCCTTTGCTGTGCTGATGGGGCTTCTTCATGACTACATCAATTATGCTAAAGAGATCGTGAAAATTGGCAGTGATGCATGATCTGTATTCATGGACTATGAAACAAACTATAAGTGTATAATTTGTAAAAACAAAATGTTAAAAGCTTGTTCTGTGTTGTTTAGTAGAAATGGCGTTTACACTCTCATTCATACACATGCTCACATTCTTTCACACATATGCTTCTGTTAAATGTTATAATATCAGTGTTAATGTTGTTTTTTATTTGTGTATTGTCATGCCAGAATTTGTAAAGAAATTAACTATTAACTAATTGAACAATTATTGTATAATAGTGTTTTTGTACAATATATAAAATTTACCAAAAAAGTCAAATTTGATCTTAAAAGTTATATTCAACAAACGTTCAATGCTTCATTTATAAACTCTGTAACTGTTAATGCCATACTTTTCTGGATTTCTTCTTACATATAAGGGTAATGTGTTTAAAAAATAATAATATTCACATTTAATCAATTTAAGTGATCAATAATGATCAAAAGGGAGGAGTGTTATGGAATTTTTTAATTTTGCATGATTGCATTAATCTCATTTAAGTATATTACACAATCATATATATTTTGAAACATACATTTGTTAAGTGTAATCATTAACTAGCAATTAAACATACAATGATCAAGGTAGTATCTAGTCCATAAGTGCAGTTTGTTCTTTTATGTAACGTGTGTGCGTGACTGCTTTAGGGTGGAAAACAACATTTAAGGGAATTTGTGTACCATGAACGAGCAGTTCTGAAAGTAACCAGACATCTACATTCAGGATTAGTTCAAACATGTAGTCTGTCCTTCAATGTATCTTTTACAGTAGTTTAAAGTCCGGGCTGTGAGCCTGCTTGTTATCTCTCTGCTCACAGCTCCTTTCCCTCGGTGTGTAGACTGATCATTTCACATCATCTGTATTTAAATGCCCAGTAAGTTACCTTAGTAAGATAAAAATGATCTAGCAGTTAGCATACCACTCATACTTTACAAACTGAGCCACAGTCATCACATAATAATAAAATAAATCACAATGGAAAAAAGCAGGAAGTTTGTTGCTGTGGATGAGAAGTGATCCAGACGAGAGGACAGGAGCTTGTCGAATGCGGAGCAGAACTCACAAACAGGGCGTGTCCAGTCTGGATTGCCTCACTGGGGAGGTCACCAATTTATCTTTAAATATCCGGGATAACAAGAGTTACATTAGATGCTGCCTCACGACCTGAAGAGTGTCTCCGAGCCAGAAGCCTTTGATTGAAAAACTTTGGGTTAGTACTGCAACTTTTAATATTTGTTCAATATTTCCAATGCTAGAGAAAGAAATTGTAATCAGTAAACTAACTTGTTTTTGTAACAGAATTAGCCTCTTTTGCATTAATTTTAAAGTAACAAGAAAGGAGAGACCACAAAGGAGCCTTCTGCACTATTTTAAAGTGCTTATAATTTCTACACATTCTCACTCCAAAAAAAATAGGGTTAATATGCAGACACCATGGGCACAGTAATTTAATCACGTCAGCTTTAGCCCTATTCAGATGGTAATTGTTTCTCATGTGGAAATATGTAAAAATACATTTGCATGGCACCTCAGTGATGAAACTCAAGCATTGCATGATTGTTTGCTGTGAATAAAATGGCACATGCTTAAAATAATGAGAATAAATAGTTTCCTATTAAATTATTTTCTATCTCCTGGCCAAAAATAGGAAGATAGATATGCTATATACAGTCGTTGAAATGGTTTGTCTTGCATTGATCTCAAAATGGGGAATTTAGTGGAAATAAGTTAACGCTGCCTCTTATTAATATGATATAAGCATAAAGCTGCTTGGTTGGTGTTTTTGATGCATACAATCATATACATATTTTAAAATTGTATTGCACGCCTGTTTCTGCCAGAATAACAGCCCTTTTCTCCTTTTTGTTCAGCTTCTACTCGCAGTGGTGAAGCGGTGATGAAATAGTTTTCTTAGAAATACTTTCCAATATTTCTATAATAAATGTATCTTTAAAATGTGTGAAAATTACAGTGAAGCTCAATACTCATACGACAAAAATGTTTTAAACAGTACATTTTGTATTGATCTCTTGTTGTAAACTCAGAGATGTGTATTTGGATGGCAATCAAATCACCACAAATCTTTGGTGTTTGCCAAAAAAAACTAAATCAAAAAAACAGTAGATAATTCGGCCAGGGATTTTTATGTGAGTGGTCAGAGAAAGACATTCTGGATTCAGATGGCAATAAAATCACCGGCTAGCCCCTGTAAATACATTTCGTACCACTGAGAAACAATTACCGTCAGAATAGAGCTTTCGATTGTGTCATGCTAAAGTGTATCTTTTGAGTGGGATCATTTTTAGTGTTTAAAACCAGCGGTGGAAGTAAAGAATTACTACTACTCACATTACAGTAATTAAGTAGCTTGTTCATGGATTTGTACTTTAAGGAGTATATTTTAAAGCCTGTAATTTTACTTGTACTTAAAGGTGACCTATTATGCCCCTTTTTATAAGATGTAACACAAGTCCCCAGAATGTGTCTGTGAAGTTTCAGCTCAAAATACCCCATTATTTTTTTATTATACCATGTTTTAACTGCGTATTTTTGGGTGGGAGAAAAAATGTGGTTTTCGTGTGTCTATCTTTAAATGCAAATGAGCTGGTGCTCTCCGCCTCCGTTCTAGCAGAGGGATGGGTAAAAAGTGACAGTGATGAATGCTGTGTTTTACTAAAAGTTGAACATTCTTCAATGCAGATGACCGTTAAAAAACGCAGCGTGCTCAGCGCCCAGCTCGAAAAAGACACCCAGCGCTCGGCACGCTCCTGCCGTTTTAAATTTTTCAATAGATTTCAATTACAATACATATTTTTAAAGGCTGTTTTCTCAAAATGAGTTTTTTCTCCTGCACCGAGCCATAAATCTATACTTCAGTAGCACTTACACACAAAACTTTACATTTTTATTCCTATAGTCTATATCCTGAAGGTTTTTACAGAGGGATTTGTTCATATATAATTTGCTTGATTATATACAACATTTTAATCCCCCCAAAATTGTGAAAATATAGTGTTTTTTGTCCGTTCTAAGCATTTACTGAATTATGGAGTGACAAAAATGAGATACCCAAAACTCCCTCTGTAAAAACTTTTGACTCTAATATGTAAACAAAATTAAACAAGATTTTTGAAACTGACAGCATCCAGTGTTTTAGATTTTTGTACTAGAAATGGATGCAAACTAGACTCATTTGCATATCTAAACCTAACATTTTAGAAAACTTGTAATACAAAAAATGTTTGCAATTATCAATGTAATCAATCAGCTGGGTAAGTAAGGCGATGACTATTAGTTATTTTTTTTACCCTATTCACCTGCAGTGTCTCGCCTTAAGTATATTTATAGCATCCCAGTCCGTTACTGAGTACACCTACTGTACAATTTGATATAGCAGGTTTTCCTCGTGGTATCAAAAATGGTCTTGAATATCAATGTATTTTATGGTATTGTATCAAAGTTAGAAAGGCCAGCATTATAACACAAATTCATATACTTCATAGCTACTTCATCAATAAGGTAAAAGTGTTTTGTTTGGACCTCTGATTTGATTCAATAATTATTGCTGATTCATTTAATATAAATTAATATGGCAAAAATATTCCCCAAAATATGATTTCATCAAGTTGATAAAATTCCCATGCCTATAACATCTGCGTATTGAAGCCAACAGTTTCTCATTAAAAGCAATGAAAGCAACCCTGCACATTGGAAAGTGGCCTTAAAGGGGTCATATTACAAAGTCTTAATTTTGTTTTTGGAGTATACTAGAACCATGTTTGATTGTTCAAAAAATTCATTATTTTTCACATTTTTACATTATTACAGCTCCCCTTTCCCCCGTGCGATTCAAAAGCCCGTTTAGTTCCTGTTTCGATAAAGACCTGCCTTCCAAAACATAAAATCGGCTGTGATTGGTTAGCTGGGCCTGTGTGCTGTAATTGGCAGAACTTATTGCATGTTTGGGAAATTTCCCGCCCCTTCATAAACGTGAGTTCTGCTCAGTGTTTAGGGACCATCTCTAAAGGAACAGCTAACACTTAAAGGGATAGTTCACTTTGAAATTAAAATTTGGTATCTATCAGCTTACCCCAAGGGCATCCAAGATGTAGGTGTCTTTTTTTCTTCAGTAGATCCAATTTTGATGTTTTTAGGTCAAACCGTTCTAGTCTGTCAGTCATATAATGGCAGGTATAGGTCACTGTCTCTATAAGAGGGAAAAAGAACATGCACAGAGAAATCCAAATTAAACAATTCCCCATCGTAACTACACATTGATGGCCTAAGACACGAAACGAGCGGTTTGTGTGAGAAAACGAACAGTATTTATATCGTTTTTTACCTCTTGTACACAACCATGTCCAAGTGATCTGAGTGCGCACATGCATCCGGTGTGTGACGTGTGTGTGCGCGCGCTCTGGCTCACGCTGCATTCACACGGGGCGTCAACGCTTGACGGAGGGCGTGTCTGAAGCGTGGTGCTGACGCAACTTTTCAAGCGCCAACGGAGGCGTCAGCCAATCAGATCGCGTCATGCAAATACCCAATCCCGTTCATGCAACACCAGAGAAGTATGTGATTGGTTGTTGTAACTATGACGGCGCGTCAGCACCACGCTTCAGACACGCCCTCCGTCAAGCGTTGATGCCTTCTTTTTCCCTCTTATAGAGACAGTGACCTATACCTGCCATTATATGACAGACAGACTAGAACGGTTTGACCTAAAAACATCAAAATTGGATACTGAAGAAAAAAAGACACCTACATCTTGGATGCCCTTGGGGTAAGCTGATAGATACCAAATTTTAATTTCAAAGTGAACTATCCCTTTAATGGCCACCGGCGTCACTAATAACAAAGGTTTTCTCATTCTTACAGACAGTACCTTTTACTTACTGTTCACTTGCATTAATGTCTGTTCAATTCTAGTTTCCTTAAAGCTTGTTTCTCTTCTTAAGGATCCTGACATAAAGAAAAATGTTTAGTGTCATCTTCTACCCTGACAACCCTAAGAGAAGGGAGCAGCTCATCCGCAAAGGGCAACAGCTTCAAGATCTGATGAAGAACAACTTCAGAGCCACCAACCAACTGATTGATGCTATGAACAAGTACTTGAATTGCTCCTTCGAACATATCGCCCTGAACATGAATGCAAATCTTCGGGAGAACTGTACTCTGATAATGGGATGCATGTGTAATATAATGGGAGTGGTAGAGAGGATTGACAGGGAGCTGAAGGAGAAGCTGGAACCGACCCTGTACGAGAAACTGCGAAACCTGTCTCTGACTTCTACAGAGGCTTTTGAAGCAGTTTGCGGTGTTGCAACAGTGCAATCTACTGTTTTAGTTGGTTATTTAATTGATAATGTAATTACTCTGGCAAACATAACAAAAACGTATGCTACAATTGGAGCAGGGAAATTTGCCTGTGTTAGGTTGTCAGTGGTGTTCTTGGGAATCGACATGATTGTTAAGGACATCATTGGGAAAATCGAGCGTGATCAACTTAAGAAAGCCCTAGAAGAGTATGACATAGTTTTGGATGAATTCAGGCCAGCGTCTGAACAATATCAGGATAAAATTACCTATGTCAGAGCCAAAATTGAGGTGGTGAAAGAAGAAATGCTAGCTTGAAATGCTTCTTTTTCCTGCCTGAAATGTTTGCTGGAATTATGAATTCATAATTGTTTTTACGTCTTTTTGCTTAAAAGCATGCAGAAATATATGAAAATTTAGCTCAAAGGGACAATGTAAAATAATATATGGAATGTGGAAAAAGAAAGAATCTAGTGCAAAATAAATCACAGCTCTGCAATTAAATGGTCATAAAACAATGGGTGATTGTCCACTTCTTCCATAATACAAATATGGCATAAAGAGATAGGTGCTGCTATCTCTCACGCTCTCATTTACATTTACATTTACATTTATGCATTTAGCAGACACTTTTATCCAAAGCGACTTACATTGCATTCAAGTTACAGTTTTACATTTTATCAGCTCTTGCTTTATCAGCTCTTGCTCTTGCTCTCATCATTTGGAAACAGAATATGCACAGTGGTAATTACTGTAATATCAACAAAAATATCTAAAATAAAACAAAATGCAAAAATGCATGTATGTCCTGGTCAATCATTATGAAAATCACATTGAACTACAGGTTTGTGTTGCTATACACACACTTTCAATCCCCTGAATAGAATCTCTTACAACAACACAAATCTGCAAAACAGGTGTTGTCTGATCCAGCTAATCAAGGGCTTCGTTAGTTACACCAGGTGTGCTTGTATTTTATATAAAATTAAATCAATGCATATATTAAAAAAATATTCAAAAAAAATCAATGCATGGATTTTGAGACAAAGGTCTTCTTAACAATTTTCAATTTTGTTTAAAATAATTAAAGCAACAGTTTTTAAATAACGAAAGAATATGTAAAAGTATGGTATTTGGGGTAAAAAGCGTGATTAATTAATATGATAATTAACAGATGGCTGACTTTTCCATTTGTTGACATGGTTAGATTCAGATGGTAAATATCATATATTATGTTGGGTGTCCATATTAGAGATAATCAGCATGTTTAGAATGAAACCATCATATGTGTCCCTGGAGCAAAAAAACAGTCTTAAGTCGCTGGGGTATATTTGTAGCAATAGCCAACAATACATTGTATGGGTCAAAATATACATTTTTCTTTTATGCCAAAAATCATTAGGATATTAAGATCATGTTCCATGAAGATATTAATAAACTTCCTACCGTAAATATATCAAAACTTAATTTTTGATTAGTAATATGCATTGCTAAGAACTTCATTTGAACAACTTTAAAGATGATTTTCTCAATATTTAGATTTTTTTTGCACCCTCAGATTCCAGATTTTCAAATAGTTGTATCTCAGACAGATATTGTCCTATCATAACAAACCATACATCAATGGAGAGATTATTTATTCAGCTTCAGATGATGTATATATCTCTATTTCGAAAAATTGACACTTAAGACTGGTTTTGTGGTCCAAGGTCACATATTTAAAAACATGACATTAATCATATCATATTATAAAAAATCATTAGTTGTTATACTGTACATCTACACAATAAATGGGGTATTTCCAGAAAGTTTTAAACATGCTATTGTACAGCCCCTATAGAAAGAACCTCATCTAGACCCCACCATGCATAATCACTACCGGCCTATTTCTAAACTCCCATTCATTTCTAAGGTTTTGGAAAGAGTTGCACTCTCACGGTTCACTTCATACCTGGATACTAGGGATGCAAAACTGTCTCGATATCATCATGGACACATGACGATATGAAAAGATAGGTCTTTAAGATAAATGTATTTACACTTCTTATTCTAACATAAAAGGTCTTTAAAGTTGTGTTTGGGCCATTATGCTTTGGCAGAGTATCTGTTAAATGAACCCAAACCGAAAGCACAATATGCTCAGTCCCTTCATCAAGTCTGTTTTCTCTGTCATCAATGAGAGTTTTATATTTACATATCTCATATAGCACGTATAACAGCATAGCAAAGTTATTTTTTTTTTATCTTCATTAAAAGTCATGGATGAAATTGAATGCTAAATGCTCATGTAATGAGGGATATTATGAGTGTGACATTTTTAATGCTGACATAATGTGTTAAATATAATACTTAAAAAATAAAGCATACTTAAATTGTCAATCAAATATTGAAGCATTCATACACAAGCATGACTGCTCATATTTGGGAAAGCAGCAGGCTTCCAAACGTGATATATACAGTAACTGATTAATAAACAATATGACACACTATTGTTTTTCCTCTGTTCTAGTCAAAACCATAACCTCTAGCAGTGGTGATTCGTTCCCGAATGACTCAGTGAATGAATCGGTTGAGCGAATGAGTCAATAGCTACGTTTACATGGACACTTTTTGCTTCCATCTGAATGAATTCATTCTGATTGTCAAATCCGAACGTAGTGTTTACATGAACGCCAAATAAAGTGATCGGGCTTATGTGATCGTTTACATGTCACAGCTTCTGATCGGATTTAATCTTTTGACATGCGCACACTGCATGAATATTCAGAGTTTCCCGCTGTTCTCGTGTATTGTTTTAAAAAGCACACTTGATATTTATTTACTTTGGGTCCTAATTAGTCAACGACCAGCACATTAATTATTGTGCAGTGCTGCTTACTTTAGAAAGCAGTAAAAGTGCCCAAAACCAGTCGTGTGTGGATGCGAGTCTTAAACAAGGACTGCTGGGAAATTGTCCTGCTCCACTTCACAGACGCTGAGTGAAAGCAGTGTTTTAGAATGACTGGACACTCATTTATAACACTTTTATTCACCAGAAAGAACAGCTCGTTCCGTGCGTCATACGTCATTACGCTATTTTTACGTCACTGCACATGCGCAGTACTTTCCAGTTTCGTGTTTCAATCAGTGTTTACAAGTGTTTACATGTCCTCTCGTTCGGATTACAAAAGGAATAAACCAGTTACGGGTCTGAAGAGACGTGAGACAGGTGGATCCATTCGCAAGGCTTTATTAATAAACATGGTCAATACAGGCAGGGTCGATCAATGGCAAACAGGTATGGCATGGGCAAGACACAAGAATAATCCAAGGCAAGCGTGGGTCGGAGATCGGCGTACAGTATCCAGAGGGCAAGGCGGAGAGAATAAACTAAGAACACGGGCAGGAATCAGGAACCAGGAAATCAACCACGGGAAACTGGGAAACTAGGAAACTAGGAAACTGGGCAAACGCTTCGTATGCAGACTGGCTAACAATACTCGGCAGCGTGTGAATGAATGTCCATGGTATTTATAGTGCTTGTGTGTGCGTGTGATTGGGTGATGGTGATTGCGTGATTGTTTGCAGGTGCGTGCGGGATAAATGGTGAACAGCTGTGTGGGTGCAGTGGATGCTGGGAAATGTAGTCCTTAGTGTGATCTGTGATGGTGTGAAAGTCCAAGTGGTGGGTGAGTGACCTCTAGAGGTGAGTGGCTGGAAGTTCGTGGTCTGGATTCGTGACATAGCCCCCCCCCAAAGAGCGGCTTCCAGACGCTCCTATGATCCAGGGTGGAGCGGACAGAGCTGGAGCCCGCCAGGGCGGAGCGGACGGACCTGGAGCCCACCGGGGCAGAGCGAACGGGACTGGAGCCCGCCGGGGCGGAGCGGACGGAGCTGGAGCCCGCCAGGGCGGAGCGGACGGAGCTGGAGCCCCCCAGGGCGGAGCGGGCAGGACTGGAGCCCCCCAGGGCGGGGCGGACAGACCCGGAACCCACCAGGGCGGAACAGACGGGACCAGAACCCACCAGAGCGGAGCAGATGGACCCGGAACCCACCAGGGCGGAACAGATGGGACCAGAGACCACCACAGGGAAGCAGACTGGGCAGGTAGCCCTGACAGCACCTGGAAGTAGAGAAGCACAAGGACAAACAACACAGGGAGAGCAGAAACAGACAACATTGGGAGAACAGAGACAGACAAGACAGGGAGAGCCTTCCTAGTCTCAGGAGCCGTGGCAGAGCAGATCTGGGAATCACAGGCGGCCTCCTTGGCCGGGACAGGACAGGGCGAGAGTTCATAGACGGCCTCCTTGGCCGGGACAGGACAGGGCGAGAGTTCACAGGCGGCCTTCTCAGCCGTGACAGAACAGGGCGTGAGCTTATAGACGGCCTCCATGGCCGGGGCAGGACAGGGCAAGAGCTCATAGACGGCCTCCTTGGCCGGGACAGGACAGGGCAAGAGCTCATAGACGGCCTCCTTGGCCGGGACAGGACAGGGCGAGAGTTCACAGACGGCCTCCTTGGCCGGGACAGGACAGGGCGAGAGTTCATAGACGGCCTCCTTGGCCGGGACAGGACAGGGCGAGAGTTCACAGGCGGCCTTCTCAGCCGTGACAGAACAGGGCGTGAGCTTATAGACGGCCTCCATGGCCGGGGCAGGACAGGGCAAGAGTTCATAGACGGCCTCCTTAGCCGTGACAGGACAGAGTGAGAGTACATTGGAGGATACCACCGACACCTCTGGAGGTTCTGCAGCTAATGCCGCCACCTCTGGAGGTTCTACGGTGGTAACCTGACCGAGTGAGAGTACGTTGCTGGGCGCCACCACCTTGCAAGGGACTGAGGCGAGCACCACCGCTTGGGGAGGTTCTGCGGCAGATGCCCTCCCCTGGGGCAGTAACGTGGTGGTGTATGTGGCCCAAATGCAACATAGTGCAATCCCCACCCTGGGAAGCGCTTCCGACAGGGAAATCAGTTCAGGAGTAGGAGGGCCAAGGTGAGTGGATTTGGGGATACCAGCAGCGCGTGCAGACACCAGCGGTGCATCTCTCACGCTGGATATCAACCGGGGAACTTGAAGGACTGACCTTGAGTCTCTGGGTGGGATAGGTTCTGGCTGAGGAGCTGAGACGTGAAGAGGCTCTGGCTGAGGAGCTGAGACGTGAAGAGGCTCTGGCTGAGGAGCTGAGACGTGAAGAGGCTCTGGCTGAGGAGCGGAGACGTGACGTGACTCTGGCTGGTCAGCTGTGACGTGACGTGACTCTGGCTGGTCAGCTGTGACGTGACGTGACTCTGGCTGGTCAGCTGTGACGTGACGTGACTCTGGCTGGTCAGCTGTGACGGGACGTGACTCTGGCTGGTCAGCTGTGCCGTGGCGTGACTCTGGCTGGTCAGCTGTGCCGTGGCGTGACTCTGGCTGGTCAGCTGTGCCGTGGCGTGACTCTGCCTGGTCAGCTGTGACGTGGCGTGACTCTGGCTGGGGAGCTGAGGCATGGCGTGACTCTGGCTGGAGAGCTGAGGCATGGCGTGACTCTGGCTGGAGAGCTGAGGCATGGCGTGACTCTGGCTGGAGAGCTGAGGCATGGCGTGACTCTGGCTGGAGAGCTGAGGCATGGCGTGACTCTGGCTGGAGAGCTGAGGCAGGGCGTGACTCTGGCTGGAGAGCTGAGGCAGGGCGTGACTCTGGCTGGAGAGCTGAGGCAGGGCGTGACTCTGGCTGGAGAGCTGAGGCAGGGCGTGACTCTGGCTGGAGAGCTGAGGCAGGGCGTGACTCATGCAGATCATCTGTGGCTTGACTTGACTCACGGAGATCACAGGTGGCTTGGCTTGACACGTGACAATCAACTGTGGCTTGGCTTGACTTGTGGTAATCAACTGTGCTTTGGCTTGACTCCCGGAGATCACTGGCGGCTGGGCTTGACACGTGACGATCAACTGTGCCTTGGCTTGACTTGTGACGATCAACTGTGCCTTGGCTTGACTTGTGACGATCAACTGTGGCTTGGCTTGACTCACGGAGATCACTGGTGGCTTGGCTTGACTTGGGATGATCAACTGTGCCTTGGCTTGACTTGTGACGATCAACTGTAGCTTGGCTTGACTCACGGAAATCACTGGTGGCTTGGCTTGACTTGGGATGATCAACTGTGCTTTGGCTTGACTTGTGACGATCCACTGTGGCTTTGCTTGACTTGTGACGACCAACTGTGGCTTTGCTTGACTTGTGACGATCAACTGTGCTTTGGTTTGATTTGTGATGATCAGCTGTAGCTGGACTTGATCTTTTAACATCGGCTGTGACTTGACTTGACTCTTTAACAACAGCGGTGACTTGACTTGACTCTTTAATAACAGCGGTGACTTGACTTGACTCTTTAACAGCAACGGTGACTTGACTTGCCTCTTTAACAGCAGCGGTGACTTGACTTGCCTCTTTAACAGCAGCGGTGACTTGACTTGACTCTTTAACAGCAGCGGTGACTTGACTTGACTCTTTAACAGCAGCGGTGACTTGACTTGACTCTTTAACAGCAGCGGTGACTTGACTTGACTCCTTAACAGCAGCGGTGACTTGACTTGACTTTTTAACAACAGCGGTGACTTGACTTGACTCTTTAACAGCAGCGGTGACTTGACTTGGCTTGTGATTGGCAGCAATGACGCTATGGGGTGTTGTTGTTGCCGCCATTTTGTGAGCGTGATCTAGCGTGGCTGTGTCCACACAATTGGGTGCGGTGTCTCGTTCCTCCGCGATCCCCACAGTGAACGAAGAGCCAACACATAGCAAAGCATAGTCCAAGAACTGACTGAGAGATGAACGGGGACCCTCACGGATTAGCTGTGACTTGAGCGGCTGGTTAATGCCGTCACAAAAGAAGTCTATGAGTACACAGTCTGGCAGATCAGAGAGATGGGCGAGATCTAAATAGTCCTGTACATAATCCTCGAGTGGTAGCGAGCCCTGCTCGAGGTGCAAAAGCATTCGTGCAATGTCCATACCTGGCCAATATCCATGTGAAAAGCCGCTGGATCCTTGTTTGGCCGAGTATTCTGTTACGGGTCTGAAGAGACGTGAGACAGGTGGATCCATTCGCAAGGCTTTATTAATAAACATGGTCAATACAGGCAGGGTCGATCAATGGCAAACAGGTATGGCATGGGCAAGACACAAGAATAATCCAAGGCAAGCGTGGGTCGGAGATCGGCGTACAGTATCCAGAGGGCAAGGCGGAGAGAATAAACTAAGAACACGGGCAGGAATCAGGAACCAGGAAATCAACCACGGGAAACTGGGAAACTGGGAAACTAGGAAACTAGGAAACTGGGCAAACGCTTCGTATGCAGACTGGCTAACAATACTCGGCAGCGTGTGAATGAATGTCCATGGTATTTATAGTGCTTGTGTGTGCGTGTGATTGGGTGATGGTGATTGCGTGATTGTTTGCAGGTGCGTGCGGGATAAATGGTGAACAGCTGTGTGGGTGCAGTGGATGCTGGGAAATGTAGTCCTTAGTGTGATCTGTGACGGTGTGAAAGTCCAAGTGGTGGGTGAGTGACCTCTAGAGGTGAGTGGCTGGAAGTTCGTGGTCTGGATTCGTGACAAAACCACCCCTTACGATCCGATCGAAATTTTAATCAGATCTGGCCAATTCAATCCGATTGACGTGTTTACATGTGACTTTTATATTCCGATTGTGCTTCTAGTTCTATTACGATCGGATTATAGGGTCCATGTAAACGCAGCTAATGACTCGTTTACATGTACACTTTCTTGTCATTCCGATTAAAATAATTCTGATTGAAAGATTCGGTGGACTGTTTACATGAGACGTTATCTAATCCGATACGTGTTTACATGTGCCTGTGCTTTCCATTTTAGGATACGCTAATAGCCTACAAAAATAAGTCACCAGAGGAAAAAACACCCATATTTACGTTAATATTTTTAATAGCTGCTTGCACTTGCTTATAATAAACGGTTAATATTTGAATCCCTTGCGTTCATTCAAGCGCTCATATGGCCAGAACGCGATCATAGAAATCATACGCCCCTCTGTAATGCAGCTCTGAGATGAATTGTACTCTGATACTACAAAGTTTTACTGTATTTAAATGGAACAAATACACGATTTCTTACCAAGAGTTGCTGAACACTGACTCAAAGGAGCGTTGCTTTATGAACACAGGGAGTGATCGCAATGAGCTATATCAGCTATATATGACAGCTGGGTTCGTCAACCATAACTCCTTCCAGGACTGCCAGGAACCTTGGAGTTGTGATCGATGATCAGTTAAGCTTCACAGACCATATTGCTACAACGGCCCGGTCCTGCAGATTTGCCTTATACAACATTAGGAAGATTAGGCCCTTCCTGCAAGAGCAAGCTGCACAACTCCTTGTCCAAGCTCTTGTTCTCTCCAGACTGGACTATTGTAATGCTCTCTTGGCGGGCCTTCCCACATGTACTATCAAGCCTCTGCAACTGATCCAGAATGCAGCAGCCAGAGTGGTCTTTGATGAGCCGAAAAAAGCTCACGTTACCCCTCTCTTCATCAGGTTACACTGGCTACCAATAGCCGCTCGCATCAAATTCAAGGTACTGATGTTTGCCTACAAGACCACAACTGCCACTGCACCAATATACCTAAACTCGCTAGTTCAAACTTATGCGCCCTCCAGAAGCTTGCGTTCTGCAAGTGAACGACGCCTTGTGGTGCCATCCCAAAGAGGTACCAAATCACTCTCACGGACCTTTTCCTGGACTGTGCCCAGCTGGTGGAATGACCTCCCGATCTCAATTCCAACAGCTGAGTCTTTAGCCATTTTCAAAAAACATCTAAAGACACATCTTTTTCGCCAGCACCTGACTAACTAATACTAACACTTACCTATTCTATTTAAAAAAATAAAAAAATCCTAGCTACGTGTACTGTGCTAGTCTAACTGAGACTTGTCATGGCACTTGTATACTGTTGCTCTCTCGATGGTCTGATTGCTTCTATTGTTCTCCTCATTTGTACGTCGCTTTGGATAAAAGCGTCTGCTAAATGATTAAATGTAAATGTAAATCACACTTAACAAACGTGTTTTCGTACAATATTCATGGCGTGAGCACGTATAAATTCAAGCAGATCGGAAATTATGAATCTGTAATATATATATAAATACAAATGACAAGGCAAATTATGGTCAAGTTGTTTATTTTCATTGAGCTATTCACTATCATCATTGTGTTGTCATTGAAAATTGCGCTTCATTTCAGATCCGTTTTTCGCTCCACGAGAGCAGATAGTTCATAACACAGCAAGCGTTCTCCATTCTAATGTGTTTTTAACAGTATAATTAAAAATGTAACTTTATACCTTCACTATCGGTGTCCCCAAATCACAGAATGTACTGCGTTGCCGACATCACGTTCTGACGACCCGACCTCTTGACGTGATGACGTAGACACAAAGTAATCGGTTTAACGATCGAATTTTAAGCTTGTTCGGTTGATAGAAAGGTTTATCCCACCCCTCTCAACCCGATTACAATTTAATTCGGTTTGGACATTTCTATTCCGATTGAGGTGTTTATATGAAGCATTTTCATTCGGATTGGACTTCTAAACCGATTACAATGCTCCATGTAAACGCACCTAATGACTCGTTTATTAAGAGCGAATCGGTTGAGTGATTGATTCAAACAGGCTTATAATACAGTCACTTGTCGCCACCTATTGGTGTAACTGTGTAGTGGATATATAGGCAGATCTGGGTAGTAACTAATTACATGTAATCTGGATTAATCAGATTCTGAAAATTAAATACTTGTAATTAGAGTAAATTACATTTTAAAACACATTTAAATTACATTTTTTATTGATTACTTGACAGTGTTGGGCTCGTTACTCAAATAATGTAATATATCACTCATTACTAGTTACTCCTTTCAAAAGTAATATTGTTTCTTTACTTAGTACTTTCCTGCAACAGGAATTAGTTACACTACTAGTTACATTGTTTCTTCACGCCGCACAGAAGTTGTAACTGTGTATCTTCCACATAAATGTTACTAATAACATATTTCTTCCTCATCATTTGATCAAAATCCACATTGGATCTCAGTCAGAAGTCATTACAAACACTCAATAGTGATTAACAGTGACATTCAAGCAGAAGTGTTGTATTCATCTCATTAATTGTGTAGCTTGAAGCTAATTGGAATTTCTCCATTACCCATATACGATTATATTTCATTATGTATTTTATCAAATCACGTAAGTTTGTAAGAAACTGTTTAATTTTCC
>JALXFT010004632.1:65000-66293 GCA_023376895.1 Aspiorhynchus laticeps | reverse complement strand
CTAAGTCTTGTTTTGGGCAGCAGTTTGTGGTCTTTCAGAGGTTTGGACTGAGCCGAGCTTCTGCCTCCAGGGACGGAGATTGTTTTACACCAAAGACTCTTACAAGTCAAAAAGCTTCTGTTTAATGAAGGAATTGTACCTTTAATGGAAGAAATCTTTAGTCTTTAATCTTTTGGTGTCTTATTCATTGTTTCTGTGTCTCTGTCTGATTTTAAGTCATTGGAAATCACATATTTTATAAATAATATATTATATTTTTTTATCATTTGTAAAAAAAAAAGAAAGAAATATATATATATATATATATATATATATATATAGTTTTTATTAATATTGTATTAATATTTACAATACTGTTATTACTTTATATTTTCCATTTTAATTTTAAAGTTCTAGTAATTTTGTGTTTTTGTCATTTTTAGTACTTTAAAAAATATATATATGCCTATTTAGTTTTTATTAACTGTATTTCAGCTTTAGTTATTTTAGTATGTCAAGCCAAACTAAATTAAAATGTCAAATGTTGCTAAAATAAGTTTTTCATATTTTATTTAATGTTAGTTAACATTTATTTTTTCAAAAAAACATTTTATAGTGAGCTATAATATATATATATATATATATATAATATATATATATATATATATATGTATGTATGTTGTTTTATTTATTTATATTTATTATATATTTTATATTTTTTATTGATGTTTAGTGATATGTTGAGTTACAGTAAATCAAACACATTGATATTACTTTAATATTTTGGTTGATTTGAGCATTGAAAAGCATATCCTGGTTTTTAATCTGAATGGTGTGTATGCTGGTCATTTTCTGGCCTATAGAAGGGACACAGTCAATCATCATCATGTGTGTTTGTGTAAAGACTTCATTCCCGTCTGTCAGCTCTGAGCTCTGAAGAATAAGCGGCCGCTGGACCTTCAGGTGTCCGTTCATCATCACCGGTGACCCCTCAGACAGCCGAGCGAAGCTTCATTTCTGTGTCAGACGCAGACGGGTAGAGTGAAGCTGAGCAGCGGATGCTGACAGACTCCACTGATGCTTTCCTCTTCTATTATCATTCATGTGGCAGCTGTCAATGCGCCCGTCAACACCCGTCGTCATGACAACCATCATTCGGAATTAATGGGATTGTTCCCAAAAATCAGCACAGAAAACTCTTTTAACGCTGTTCTTATTTTTTACTAGACATTGGGTCTCATTCACTAATAATTGCGTGGACTGTTCCGTATTCGTACGCACAGGAGAACTTCTCACGAGAAATCTCCGCCTAAT
>JALXFT010004632.1:0-60000 GCA_023376895.1 Aspiorhynchus laticeps | reverse complement strand
TTCTCTAAGAAGGAATATAATTGTGAGGATACAACCTTTTCTAATATCTTTGACAGAAAAGGGAGATTCGAGATCGGTCTGTAATTAACTAGATCTTTGGGGTCAAGTTGTGGTTTTTTAATGAGAGGCTTAATAACAGCCAATTTAAACTTTTTGGGGACATATCCTAATGACAATGACGAATTAATAATAGCCAAAAGAGGATCTATGACTTCTGGAAGCACCTCTTTTAGTAGTTTAGATGGAATAGGGTCTAACATACATGTTGTTGGTTTAGATGAATTAACAAGTTTATACAATTCTTCCTCTCCTATAGTAGAGAATGAGTGGAATTGTTCCTCAGGGGATCTATAGTACACTATTTGATGTGATGATATAGCTGACGGCTGCATGGTTACAATTTGATCTCTAATAGTATCAATCTTGGAAGTAAAGTAGTTCATAAAATCATTACTGCTGTGCTGTTGGGAAATGTCAACACCTGTTGATGCTTTATTTTTTGTTAATTTTGCCACTGTATTGAATAAATACCTGGGGTTATGTTTGTTTTGTTCTAAAAGAGACGAAAAGTAATCAGATCTAGCAGTTTTTAAAGCTTTTCTGTAGGATAGGGTACTTTCCCGCCAGGCTAAACGAAATACCTCTAGTTTTGTTTTCCTCCAGCTGCGCTCCATTTTCCGGGCTGCTCTCTTTAGAGTGCGAGTGTGCTCATTATACCACGGTGTTGGACTCTTTTCCTTAATCTTCCTTAAGCGTAAAGGAGCAATTGTATCTAAAGTGCTAGAAAAGAGAGAGTTCATAGTTTCTGTTAAATCATCAAGTTGTTCTGAGCTGTTGGATATGCTGAGGAATTGAGATAAATCAGGAAGATTACTTACAAAGCAGTCTTTTGTGGTAGAAGTGATGGTTCTACCATATTTATAAGAAGGAGTTGAATTTACAGCTTTAACTATATGGAGTTCACACAAGACTAGATAATGATCTGATATATCATCGCTTTGCTGCAGAATTTCAATACCATTAACATCAATTCCATGTGACAGTATTAAATCTAGAGTATGATTTCGACTATGAGTAGGTCCTGAAACGTGTTGTCTAACCCCAATAGAGTTCAGAATGTCTATGAATGCTGATCCTAATGCATCTTTTTCATTATCAACATGGATATTAAAATCACCCACAATTAGGACTCTATCTGCAGCCAGCACTAACTCTGATAGAAAATCAGCAAATTCTTTAATAAAGTCTGTATGGTGCCCTGGTGGCCTGTATACAGTAGCCAGTACAAACGTTACGGGGGATTTATCATTAATACTTTTTTCTCTAGATAATTTTATATGAAGCACCATTACTTCAAAGGAGTTATACTTAAAGCCTGTCTTCTGAGAAATACTGAGAATATTGTTATAAATTGTAGCAACACCTCCCCCTTTGCCTTTTGGACGCGGCTCATTTTTGTAACAGTAATCTTGGGGGGTGGACTCATTTAAAATAATGTATTCATCTGGTTTTAGCCATGTTTCTGTCAAACAGAGCAAATCTAGGTTATGATCATTAATCAAATCATTTACAAAAAGTGCTTTTGTAGAAAGGGACCTGATATTCAGTAAACCAAGTTTTATCAATTGTTTCTGTGTATTGTAAACATTTTTTATTTGTTGAACATCAATTAAATGGTTACTCATAAATAGTTTTTGACGTTTTCTGTATTTTCCAGTTCGGGGAACAGACACAATCTCTATAGTGTGATATCTAGGTGAAGGAGTCTCTATGTGCTGAGAATTAACTGACTTCTGTGACGTGAGGCGGCTAGCAGACGGTCGGTTTAGCCAGTCTGTCTGCTTCCTGACCTGGGCTCCAGTTAGTCAAGTATGAACTCTAAGACTATGTGCCAAATTTCTAGAGAGAATAGCGGCACCACCCCAGGAGGGATGAACACCATCTCTTTTCAACAGGTCAGGTCTGCCCCAAAAACTCGTCCAATTGTCTATAAAACCTATGTTGTTTTGCGGGCACCACTTAGACATCCAGCCATTTAATGATGACAGTCTACTATGAATCTCATCACCCCGGTAAGCAGGGAGGGGGCCAGAGCATATTACAGTGTCTGACATCGTACTTGCAAGTTCACACACCTCTTTAACATTATTTTTAGTGATCTCCGACTGGCGAAGTCGAACATCATTAGCGCCGGCGTGGATAACAATCTTACTGAATTTACGTTTAGCATTAGCCAGCACTTTTAAATTTGCCAAGATGTCAGGCGCTCTGGCTCCCGGTAAACAATGGACTATGGTGGCTGGTGTCTCTATTTTCACGTTCCGTACAATAGAATCGCCAATAACTAGAGCACTTTCACCAGGTTTCTCAGTGGGTGCGTCACTGAGTGGGGAGAACCTGTTTGATGTTCTGATCGGAACGGAAGAGCGGTGTTTTGACCCGCGACTATGCTGCCTCACAGTCACCCAGTTGCCCTGCTGCACAGGCGCTAATGCCGGAACCGAACAATGTACAGGAATCCCTGAGCTAGTCACATCCAAAGCAGTATCTACAGCCCTCACATTCTTACTGTCCTCAACTAAAGTTTGGATGCGTGTCTCTAGTTCTAAAACCTTCTCTGTCAGCCTAACTATTTCCCTGCATTTATCACATGTGAATCCCTCATCGCCGACAGAGAGAGATAAACTATACATGTGGCAGACTGTGCAAATAACAATAGCAGGAGAAGAAGCCATTACTCACCGTGATTGATGAATGATACCAACTTAACTTACCACTTACCACCTACCACTTACCACTTTGTTTGATGAACTCGTGAAAAACGGAGCGAGAGAGAAATGAAAACGGAGCGAGAAAAAAGAAAACAATAATAGGCGCGAATAGCAACGCGAATGGAACCGCGAGTGACAAGCTAACGCACTACACTCGCGGTTTTTAAAGCGAGCGATCAAATTAGTTTGATAGATAATACCAGAAATATGGTGGGAATTAAGTTATATATTATCACTTTAAACAACAGAGTGAAAGTAAGGTAAAGATTCAATAAAAAAGCAGAGCTACAATCACAAACCGCACAGCAGCACAACAGACTGAAGCAATCGAACTGTGACTCAGACTGAAGCAATCGAGGCAGCGATCCAAAAAGTTCTAGTTATGTTAAGCTTTAAAATATATTTTCAGGTAGAAATGGCTAGAACAATTGCTATTTGTGAGTAAATAATGATAATAATAATAATAATAATAAGAAGAAGAAGAAGCAATCACATATGACTAAACAAGTCAATTTCATTTGTTCAAAAGTGTGTGAACCCTGATGAATATTCACTTACTGCACTTCTGAAAGTACAGAATTCAATTATTTATAATTATTTTAATTCAATTATTTTAAATTAAAAAGGAGTATTTTTGTTATTACTTTAGAAGAACCAGTAATATTTTGGAGGGCCTTTGAATATTGTCTTGGGCAGTGTTGGGGGTAACGCATTACAAGCAACGCGAGTTACGTAATAATATTACTTTTTTCAAGTAACTAGTAAAGTAACGCATTACTTTTTAATTTACAAGAAAATATCTGAGTTAATTTTTTCCCATGTATTGACTGACAGTGCGCTGTGTGAACATGTTACTGTAGATCTAGACTAAATGTGAATGTGCATTAATTCATCTCACTCGCAAAAGATTTAGTATTCATCAAAATGAATTAAAACAGTGAAATGCAAACTCAGAATATGACGCAAACCTGCAATAATTAAATATGCTAAACAACCCAAATGTATCTAATCCCATTTTATTAACCAATGTCTTTGCTGCTGACCTTTGATGATCCAGTTCAATCATACTAATAACCAAAAATGACTTTAGATAAACTAACAATTGTGCTTCATTGTTTTTTTATTGCTGAAGAGTGTTGATCCTTCTTCTCATGCGCTCTACTCTTCACACGTGAATTACTTGAGGTTTATTCATTACACTTTTTTGGTGTGAAAGGGCTTTACATTTGCTATAATTACAACTTCTTGTATTAAAAACAATCAAGCCCTGCTCATATTTAAAAAGTAACGCAAAAGTAACGTAATGCATTACTTTCCATAAAAAGTAGCTATAGCCCCTTTCACACAGAGATTCCGGAAAACACACGGGTAATGTGTTCCGGCATTTGTTCCCGGATCGTCAGATTTGCTGCATTCACACTGCCAGTGATTTTCCGGAATCTGTGCGTGCGTTCACACACAACCCGTAAAGATCCCGTAAAGACACGTGACCTTTCATGTGACGTGTATAATGCGCCGCGCACCATTTCACTAAACTGGAGAATGATTTCAGCTTCAGCGCGGATAGTGAGGAGCTCCCTGATCGCTGCTTCATTCCAGTTTACATATTTTTCGTCGTGTGAACGTTGATCTGCCTTCAAAACACCCGGTAAAACAGTCGAACGATAAAGTGCGTCATCACTACGACACACCCTTTACGGCATTGATCCGGCTTTTGTTCACACAGCGCTCGTTCCGGGACTGAACCCGGCAATGTTACTAGGTCCCAACCCGGGATCAATCCCGGAATTAATCCCGGGACGTGTTTGCGTTCACACACAAGCACTCCGGCAATTTTCTGGCAATTTTCCGGGACCAGCGTGCAGTGTGAATGGGGCTTAAGTAACATAATTAGTTACTTTTTTAGGGAGTAACGCAATATTGTAATGCAAAAGTAACTTTCCCCAACACTGGTCTTGGGCAGTGGAGCATCTTGGAGTCAGTTTGAGCAGGAGACGTCTGATATTTGACGTTTGCTGGATCAGTGTTAATGAAGCGCTGTGGTTCTCTCTCTCTCTCAGGGTTCTGGTACAGTCCGGAGTGTGAGTTCGTCCTTCACTGCATTGATAAATCTCAGGAGAACGTGGAGGGTCGCGTGCAGCTGTCTGTCTTTAAGGGTCAGGTGTACATCCTCGGCCGAGAGTCGCCCAAATCCCTGTACAACGAGGAGCTGGTGAGGTAAAAACACCACCCGTCAGTCATTTAGCCTCGTCTGAACACACCAGTAACGCTTCTTCAACATCTGCGCTCCGTCTGCTCAACACTTAAACATGCATTTGGGACCACAGCACTCGCTAGGTTTACTTTTATTTGCACATTTGCATAATTTCATAATTTTACAGCATTTCATCGGTATTCTGCCAATATAAAAGCTCAAGGATTTGACGTGTTAAAAGTGAAGAATTTAAGACTATAAACTTTAGTGTAAAATAAACGTATTATTATTATTATTATTAAATATTAACTTTTTATTTTATTGTACCAATGTCATTTACAGCAGTAATATATTTCTCTCTTGAGTTTTATACTTAGAGTTAAATAATAATAGTAATAATAATAATAATAATAATAATGGTTATTAATATTATTATATAGAATATGATATATTATGTAAATATTATTAAATATAATAGTAATAATTATTATTTTTATTAGTATATGAACATATGATATTATATAAACATTATATGTAAAAAAAAAAAAATATTATATTATTGTTATTTTAAATATTATATTTTATAATAATAAAATATTAAATAAAAAATAAGTAATTATTGTTATTATTGTTTTGTTGTATAAAATAATTAATAAAATGACCAGATAAAAAATAATACAATAAAAATATTTAGTAAAATAGTATATTATATAAACATTTAATAAAATATATAAATAATATAATAAAAGCAACCAAAAAAATAATAACAATAATTCATTATTAATGATCAATTAATTCCTAAAACATGTATGTGTGTGTGAATGTGATGTGGACTCAGACTATCATTTGTTTGCATCCACTTTAAAGTCCAGCAACAAAGTCAAAATAAAACATTTTTTAAAAGTATTAAAAATATTTATTTTCAATACTTAATACCAGGAATACCAGGAACATGCACTGTGTGGCTGAATTACTGAAATACAAAGCTTGACCTCTGTTGAAGTGAATCTTTAGCTGTAGGTGTGTGTTTGCTGAGGGTTCAGTCTGAAGTGTGTGTGATGCAGGAACAGTGAGATCATTGAGGGCTGACCCCTGTGTGTCCTGAGGGCAGCTCCATCTGTCTAATGGCAGCGTTCGGAGGAAGTTGTGTGTTTTATGCCGGTTAAGCGTGGAGGCGAGCGGTTGAAAGGTCGTCCTGCTCTTTCGCTCGAGGCGACGCTGTGAAACAAACTCGTTTAGCATCAGATCTTCTCTGGACTACAGCTCCTGCGCTTTTCTGTCAGAATACAAGTTTGATTGTTTTAAAAAATGAAGCCTTAAAGCCTTAAATATTAGTACTGTCATTTTTTTGTTGTAATGTAAAAATAACATAATGATTACAAAATTATTTTGCTTAAATACTGACTTTTTTCATTTTACAGTGAAACGTTGTAGTATTATATTTTATTTTTTATTTTGTAATATAGTCATATTAGTGCTGTCAATCGATAAAACATTAAGTAATCAGTCACATTTTTCTGTAATTAATCACAGTAATATAATATATGTATATAGTAATGTTATTATATTAAATTATATAGTCATATTTCTTACCTTGTAATATAGTAATATTACTATATTAATTTTTTTTTATAAATAAAATTATATATATACTATAATAAAGTTTTTTAGTATTTTTATTTCATACATTTTTTTGTTGTAATGTAAAAATAAAATAATAATTACAATGTTATTTTGCTTAAATACTGACTTTTTTCATTTTACAGTGAAACATTGTAGTATTATATTTTATTTTTTATTTTGTAATATAGTCATATTAGCGCTGTCAGTCGATAAACAATTGAGTAATTAGTCACATTTTTCTGTAATTAATCACAGTAATAAAATATATGTATATAGTAATGTTATTATATTAAATTATATAGTCATATTTCTTACCTTGTAATATAGTAATATTATTATATAATTTTTTTATATATAAATAATTAATATACTATAATAAAGTTTTTATATTTTTATTTCATAATTGTTTTTTGTTGTAATGTAAAAATAAAATAATAATTACAATATTATTTTACTTAAATACTGATTTTTTTTACAGGAAACATTATAGTATTATAGTATTATATTTTATCTTTTATTTTGCAATATAGTAATATTAGTGCTGTCAGTCGATTAAAAAATTAAGTAATTACACATTTTTCTGTAATTAATCACATAGTAATATATTATATGTATATAGTAATGTTATTATATTAAATTATATAGTAATATATCTTACTTTGTAGTATAGTAATATTACTATATAAAAAATTATAGTAACATAGTAATATATTTTTTATTTATTTAGTATTTTTATATTTTTATTTCATAATAATAATAACTATATAATATGTGAGTGTGTGTATATGTGTATATGTATTGTCTTTATACATATAATATTTTTTATATTATATTTACAGATTTTTTTATATTTTTATATTTATATACTTGTATTAATGAACTATTTAAATCAATTATTTATATTAATTGGTGGAGGTGCCATAACTTTTTAATACAAAGGGCTAAAAATCAAACTTGATTGAGGGCTGTGGGCCAAAAGTGGATGTTGCATTATATCAAAATATAGTATGTTAAAATGTGTAAAAAAAATTTTTTTTATTATTTTTAGTCAAATTCAAAATCACATTTTTTTTTCACTGCAAAAAAAAAAAAAAAAGCAGAAGAGAAATTATCCCCCTGTTTTTTCTTTTCACTTGGGATACAGCATGGCGGGCCAAATCAAAGGTCAACAGGGTCAACTTTGTGCATTTCTGGTATTGAGTGAATTATGTTCAAAATCATCAATTCTTTCATCTTGGGTGGATTGTCTCACTGATGCATGACACAAGATGTGCTGTACAATAAATACCTATAATCACAATGTTTATATTAAAAAATGTTTTTTTTTAAAGAAATTAATGCTTTTATTCATCAAGGCTGCATTAAATCGATTAAAAGTGTCAGTAAAGACATTTATAATGTTACAAATGATGTCTATTTCAAATAAATGCTGTTCTTTTGAACTTTCTATTCATCTGTGAATCCTGAAAAATAAAATATATCACGGTTTCCACAAAAATATCATGCAGCACAACTGTTTTCAACATTGATAATAATCAGAAATGTTTCTTGAGCAGCAAATCAGCATATTATTATGATTTCTGAAGATCATGTGACACTGAAGACTGGAGTAATGATGCTGAAAATACAGCTTTGATCACAGAAATAAATTACAGTTTAACACATATTCACATAGAAAACAGCTGTTTAAATAGTAAAAATATTTTACAATTTTACTCTATTTTTTGATCAAATCAATGCATCTTTGCTGAGCAGAAGAGACTTCTTTCAGAAACATTAAACATATCCTACTTCATGTACACTACTTTTTTATTTGTGCATGCTTTGCTGTCTCTAATCTTCCCTGTAAGTTTGATTTAGTTGTTCTATAATGAACATGTCTGTTGGAGATTTTGAATGTTCAGTAGTTATTGATCTGGTTTTCTCTTAACAGTATGGATGTGCAGGGCGACTACGACCCCTGCGATGCCTCTGGATTCATCAGGATCAATGCGGTCAGGTCAGTGAGATCAGTCTGAATGAAAGTGAAGGTCTGTATCTGATCGAGGTGTTTCATCGTTGATCTGCTGTGTTTCAGGCTGCGGGAACACAACCGTCTGCAGGGAGGCGCTCAGAAGAAGTGATTCATGTCATTCAATCAGCTGTTACTGTGCATGTAACTATCACGTTACAGCCTGTTACTGATTAAAATCCCCAAAACACACCAAATCAGTTTGTCAGTCATGTGATTTATGCACATTTATGCATTTACATGTATGCATTTATACTTATGAATTTTGCGCTTGTGCATTTACATTTATGCATTTTACAGTATACATTTATACTTATGAATTTTACATTTATGCATTTTATAGTACATTTATGCATTTACACTTATGAATTTTACACTTATGCATTAACATTTATGCAATTTACAGTATACATTTATACTTATGAATTTTACATTTATGCATTTTATAGTACATTTATGCTTTTTACAATAATGCATATTAATTTTGCATTTTACAGTACATTTATGCATTTTACACTTTTACTTTTGAATTTCTGCATTTACACTTATGCATTTACATTTACGGATTTTACACTTATTAATTTATACTTATGCATTTACTTTTATGCATTAACATTTCTGCATTTTAAATGAATGCATTTTACAGTACATTTATGCTTTTTACAATTATGCACATACATTTTTTGCATTTTACAGTACTTTTATGCATTTTACACTTATGCTTTTGAATTTCTGTATTTACACATGAAATTTACACATGCATTTACATTTACGGGTTTTACAGTTATGCATTTGAATTTATGCATTTACATTTACGGATTTACACATTAATTTACATTAATTTATACTTATGCATTTACACATGAAATTTACACTTATGCATTTTACATTAATGCATTTACATTTATGCATTTGACTTTTTGGATTTTACACTTATGCATTTGCGTGTATGCATTTACCCTCATGCATTTAGCAGATGCTTTTATTCAGAGTGACTTACAAAAGGGGGACAAAAGCAATTCATCAAAAGACAGACGTGAATGATCCTATGATTATCGTTCAACATGTATAATGTGACAGTCCTTTAATTCTAATTTCTGATTTTGCATTTGAAGATATGAAAGCAGCAGGTACTTCAGACGTCCTTCAGTCCATCAGTCTAGTGTTTACTGCGCTTTAAATCATCAGTTTCTCATTGCAGATCTTCCTCTCAGACCAAGCTTTTAAAGCAAAGAGAAAGAACAAATAACCATCATGATGTGACATCCGTGATGTTTTCAGTCCTCGGCAAAGCCATTTACTCTCCATCAACAAATACTTCTGCACTTCTTCCTCTTAAGGTGCCAAACTGTGGCTTTCTGCTCCCTTTCCATTTCCGTCGTGCTCGTTGAATGTTGTTCTTTGGTGGGGACAGAACCTGGATCCCCCCCGCTGCTGGTAATAGACGGCAGGGATGCGTTCAGTCTTTCAGCCGGACCAGAATCCCCTGCTTCAGCTGCTCAATTACACCGCAGGCGTCTCCATCCGCTCCTCCAATTACACCACCGGCCCCCTTTATTTACAAGCACGTGCATACATGAAGACAAACTGCCTGGAGATCACTCGGGCCTGCTGCAATTTAGACGTTTCTTCTGCCGAGATGAAGCCACTGTTGAATTAGTCGCTCAGGCTGAAGGAGGCCGCGTCACATACTGCGCTTACTCTTTCTGCTCCACTATACAGTGAACCAACGCTGAGCACACTTTCTGTAGGCATGCAATACATGCAACTTCCTAATGACAAAAAAGGTAAATAAATAAATTAGTTTTGAGGTCAAAATATGTCATTTAGATATGGAAACCCATTTCTGCCACTGAATTAAAAAAATTGCAGTTATGACTTTATATCTCACGATTATGACTTTTTTCTCACAATTATGAATTTATATCTCGCAATCATGACTTTTTGCAATTGACTTTTTTCGCAATTATGATAATATCTCACAATTATGACTTTTTCGTGCAATTATGAAATTTTTCTTGCAATTATGGCTTTGTATCTTACAATTACTTTTTCCGTAATTATGACTATATCTCGCAATCATGAGTTTTTTGCAATTATGACTTTTTGCAAGTATGATTATATCTCACAATTATGACTTTTTCTGTGCAATTATGACTTTTTTTCAGAATTATGACTTTTTTCGTGCAATTATGACTTTTCTCACGATTATGATTTTTTTTCACAATTATGACTTTATATCTCACAATTATGACTTTGTATCTCGCAATCATGATTTTTTTGCAATTATGACTTTGCAATTATGATTATATCTCACAATTATGACTTTTTCACATAATTATGTTTTTTCTCACAATTATGATTTTTTTCCACACAATTGACTTCTTTCCCCGCAATTATGACTTTGTAGCTTGCAATTCTGACTTTTTTCGCAATTATGATTATATCTCACAATTATGACTTTTTTCTCACAATTATGACTTTGTCATAACTGACTTTTTCGTGCAGTTATGATTTTTTTCTCACAATTGTTTGTCACAATTATGACTTTTTTCATGCAATTATGACTTTTTTCTCACAATTATGACTTTTTCGCAATTATGAATATATCTCACAATCATGACTTTTTTGCAATTATGATTATATCTCACAATTATTACTTTTTTATGCAATTATGACATTTTTCTCACAATTATGATTTTTTTCACAATTATGACTTTTTTTCGTGCAATTGTGATTTTTTTTCTCACAATTATGATTTTTTTTCTCACAATTATGACTTTGTATCTTGCAATTATGACTTTTTTCGTGCAATTATGACTTTTTTCTCGCAATTATGACTTTTTATCTTGCAATTATGACTTTTTTTCGTGCAATTATGACTTTTTCTCGCAATTATGACTTTGTATCTTGCAATTATGACTTTTTTCGTGCAATTATGATTTTTTTTTCCCGCAATTATGACTTTGTATCTTGCAGTCATGACTTTTTTCGCAATCATGACTTTTTTTGCAATTATGATTATATCTCGCAATTATAACGTTTTCTCACATTCTTTTTTACAATTATGATTTTTTTTCCACAATTATGACTTTATATCATGCAATTATGATTTTTTTCTCACAATTATGACTTTATATCTCGCAATTATGACTTTTCTCACAATTATGACTTTTCTCGCAATTATGACTTTATATCTGGCAATTCTGGCTTTTTTGTTGTTTTGTTTCCACTACAAGATAGAAAATAAAACAAGGTAATTGTGACTTTTAATCTCACAGACCAGAATACTTTTTCACTGAGGAAGAGTTATTATGGATTATGGACTCAATGTATTTGAGTTATAAATGTCTTAATGCTGGATTTGTTTCAGCTTTTGTCTTCTCCAGATGTTAACTGATGGACTGGAGTGCTGTGGATTATTGTGATGTTTTTATCAGACTCTCATTCTGACGGCACCCATTCACTGCAGAGCATTCATTGCTGAGACACTGATGCAGAGACACATTTATACACACCTGATGAAGAAACAAACTCATCTGATGGCCTGAGGGTAAATTTAAATTTTTGGGTTAACTATTCCTTTAAAAGGATTGAAATCTTGCATATTCTGCAAGGGGGTGTAAACTTATGAGCAGAACTATAAATGATAGACTATCAGGATTTGAAACTATAAAATGATAGATTATCCTGACTCAGTTTTAGGAGAAAGAGCCAGAAAAAAAAATCTGATGCATGACTGACATGCACTGAGTACTATTTCCCAGCATGCAATGTGCTCGACATGATCTCTAAATCAGCGTTAGTATGTTAGTCTGCTGTGGTGTTTGTTTCAGCTCATGTGTTTGCCACAGACAGGAAGTGGAGTCAGCAGCTTCCTGTGTCTCACGCTCTCAGATCTTCTGTCAGTCGAGGTATGAGAGCATGGCGAGCCGTCCAGGTGAATTAATGATCCGTGACCTTCCCTCAATTACGTCTCATTACGCCGCAGCCCCGAGGGATTCTGGGACACAATGGGAAGACATGAGAATTAAGAGTCGTCTCTGAAAGCCAATCCTGCTGTCCGTCACTCAATGTCACACAAAGAGCTGCTCTGTTCAGACAAAACCCTTCGTTTCGCTTCATTTCTGATTATTGCTGTGTGTTCAGGGCACAGATTTACCAGAGTAAACAGTAAAACACAAGTGTTACTAGAGTTCTCTCTCTGTAAATAAATCAACATGTAAATAGACACTGAAGTTACACTAAAGTAAAGCATTATCTGTAACTAAAATTAAAACTATTAATAAAACTATTAAAACTATTTAAAAAGTAATAAATATAAATAAAATATATGAAGAAATAAATTATAAATAATATTATATGTGTGTGTAATTTTAATAATAGTGTAAGTGCTACAATTGTAGTAAAAGCTACTTTAAAAACATGTTTGTTTAACTGAAATTAAAATATATATCTAATAAATATTATATATTAAATTAACTTAAGCTTATTTTATTTCAGTTAGTTGGCAACATTTCTAATTTTCATTTAGTTTAAGTTGAAGTACAACTAAAATTTAGCAACTAAAATAGCTAAAACCAAACCTGAAATAAAAATGAACAAAAACTAAATATATATATATATATATATATATATATATATATATATATATATATATATTAAATAATAATTATAATAAAGACAAAAGTGCTACAAAATAAAAAATAAACTAAAATGAAAAATATAAAAAATGAATTAAAAATATTAATAAATACAATCATATTAATCAGTGTTATTTTAATATCTTGAAAAATAATATTATAGTTTTTATTAATAATTTCAATTAAATTATATTCTCCATTATTTTATTTTTTTAAGTTTTAGTAATTTTGTTGTTTTTGTCATTTTATTTAGTTTGTTTTTAAAAATACGTCTATATAGTTTTTGTTCATTTTCATTTCACTTTTAGTTTGTTATTTTAGTACATCAAGTTAAACTAAATGAAAATGATCAAATGTTTATTTTATGTCAAGTAACAATTTTTTTTTAGCTTCAGTTAATTATTATCACCCTGATATTAATGATACAACACCCCCCTGAAAATAGAAATGTGAACTAGCCATAAATGCTGAGTTTTTTACTGTAATTTGTTACTTCAATTTGTTTTCATTCACATTTCATTGTAACAAAATTGTTTTCTTATGGTCTCAGTTTACTATAATCACCCTGATATTAATGATACTAAAGAAAGCAGTGATATATGCTGTAATTTGCTTTCATTCGACCATCTTTTGCATTCACACGTCTTCCAGGGTTCACGTTTACGCTTTACTCGAGTCTGAACTAAAGCTTTGTAATCCTCAGAAATCTTGAGATCTGCTGTCATGATGTCAATCAGGTGAACCTGAGAAGAGTCACCTGCGTCTCGCTGATCTTTGTTCTGCACAATGACCGCAGGCCTTTATTAACATCAATTATAGTAACCTAAGACTCACACGGGCCCCTGCGGCTCCGCGGAGGCCCCTCGTCTCACTTGTTGCCCTTAAGGGTCTGCGGACAATTATGTCAAATGTTAAATGGTGAAATGACATGGAGATCCAGGAGAACGTACAGAACCGAAGCCCGTTTGAAGTGGTTGTTTTGCTCGGTGTGTATCTGAGGAAGTACTGCAGGCTGAGATTTGTTAAGGATGATGACAGGAATCTGGAGGTTAAGACGCTCTGGAGGTTTGATCTCAGGCTAATGGCTCTGGATGGATATGAGCTCATAATCTCACAGCTATATCTGCTCTCCTCATGGATTTATTATGCTCTGGTACGATCATTAGACTGGTTTAAAAGGCTGTTTAAGGCATAAAGTCAGACTAATGTGGCACTTTTTGAGTTTACAGTTTACACTGGTGCATCACTCCTCACTGTTGTTATTATTATTTATTTACTTGACTTATTTACAACCCGAATTCTGGAAATGTTGGGATGTTTTTTAAATTTGAATAAAATGAAAACTAAAAGACTTTCAAATCACATGAGCCAATATTTTATTCACAATAGAATGTAGAGAACATAACAAATGTTTAAACTGAGAAATTGTACACTTTTATCCACTAAATGAGCTCATTTCAAATTTGATGCCTGCTACAGGTCTCAAAAAATTTGGCACAGGGGCAACAAAGGGCTGAAAAACCAAGAAATTTTGAAAAGATTCAGCTGGGAGAACATCTAGCAACTAATTAAGTTAGTTGACATCAGGTCTGTAACATGATTAGCTATAAAAGGGATGTCTTAGAGAAGCATAGTCTCTCAGAAGTAGAGATGGGCAGAGGCTCTCCAATCTGTGAAAGAGTGCATAAAAAGATTGTGGAATACTTTAAAAACAACGTCAAATTTCAAAGGCTTTTCAAATCTCATCATCTACAGTGTGTAACATCATCCAAAGATTCAGAGAAACTGGAGCAATCTCTGTGTGTAAGGGACTTCGGCCCTCAGACGACACTGCATCACTCATCGCATGATTCTGTCATTGACATTACTAAATGGGCTCAGGAACACTTCCAGAAACCACTGTCGGTAAACACAATCCACCGTGTCATCTGCAGATGCCAACTAAAGCTCTATCATGCAAAAAGGAAGCCATATATGAACATGGTCCAGAAGCGCCGTCGTGTTCTGTGGACCAAGGCTCATTTAAAATGGACTGTTTCAAAGTGGAAAAGTGTTCTATGGTCAGACGAGTCCAAATTTGACATTCTTGTCGGAAATCACAGACACCATGTCCTCCGGGCTAAAAAGGAGGGAGACCTTCCAGCGTGTTATCAGCGTTCAGTTCAAAAGCCAGCATCTCTGATGGTATGGGGGTGCATAAGTGCATACGGTATGGGCAGCTTGCATGTTTTGGAAGGCACTATGAATACTGAAAGGTATATAAAGATTTTAGAGCAACATATGCTCCAATGTATAAAATTGTAAACATATGCATAAAATTTTAAAATTTCTCCATTTAAACATTTGTGTTATCTATGTTCTATTGTGAATAAAATATTGGCTCATGTGATTTGAAAGTCTTTTAGTTTTCATTTTATTAAAATTGAAAAAAAAAAACGTCCCAACATTTCCGGAATACGGGTTGTATTCACTCCTAGAAAATTAAATTGCATGACTCATTATCATGGGTATTTCATATATTGTTCCTTAAGCATAAAAATGACTCATATTTGTCATCATGTGGATCATTTTGTGCCCGTCTTCTTGCCATTAAACACTCCTACGTTCACTTTTATCTGGAAAAAAAGAAACCCAAATCGTAGTTGTGTTATTTATGCATTAATGCAATTACATCGTGGTAAACACTTCGTAACAAATAAATAAATGATAGATGCCACTCTCTATAAAAACAACTAATTAAAGCCAGGCATATGAAATAATAGCCAGAAACATCTTTTAAATAGAATAGCTTAATTGAACCTTTAGAGAAAATATATTTAAAAACGAATTTGCATAAGTACATCATATTTGTATCGTATTCATCAGGCTTTTATGGCTCATATAGTCAGAGTGAGAATATGGAGGAAAAAACAGCTCAATTTTATTCAGAGACTCAAACTAAGCAAAAATATGAATGCTATGCTGATGTTTATATGATAAAATACTGACATAAAATGATCTAAATATCAGCTGTCACTCATTATCTCCAATAATATATCTCATTAAGATGAGATGTAAATGATCGAAACATATAATGCAATGCTGATTGAGAGATGAATAATAAAGGCTCCTCAGAAGATGTGAGATGAAGATCATTCCTCCGCTGAGGAACAGTGAAAGTAAAGCTCCTCAAAAGATCCTGATGATCAGATTTGAGACTAAAACATGATTGATGGAGAATCAAGTAAAGCTGAGCTGCTTCAGTCCAGTAAGTGTTCATCTGGAGATATGACTGCAGTTATTCTGATGTTTACTTGATAAAATCAGTCAAGATTTGACACGAGAAGCAGCAGCTGAAGCTGGACGTTTGTACATTTACGGAAAATCCTCATCTGCTCCAAACGCGTGGCCCTTCGCTGCATGTGATGAAGAGCTATCGATTGAGCCGCGGCTCCTCAGGGTTCGTGTGAAGCTCCAGTAACATGAGATCAGTCATTAACCTCCTCAGATGGCCAACATTAAGCAGGAGGCAAAATATTTCTATTTTTCCATCAATATTTTATCACGTGCAAAGCCGGAAACAAAGATAGAGCAGCTTTGAAAGTAATGGCCCCCCATCTGCTTTTATAGATCTGAGAGCGGCTGATTTTGCCCTTTGACAGGAACAGACGTCTGGAGACACACACATGAAGACGGAGTCGAATGACAGAGAACACACACCACTGCAACGCAGCAGAGCAATCACACACTCCAACATCATTAAAACAATGCAAATGGATTTATTATTTATATGGAATCAACTGATATATTATTTACTGTACATGCAATATATTTGATCAGTATAATCAAACTTGTTTCGTTAAGGAGTTTAATGGTCCAGCATCTGATAAAGCACAGCTCCTCTCCTGGAGCACAAACACACAACATTTAATACTTTTTTCAATCACTGAAACTATTTATGAGCAACAAAGTCAAAGCTGTTTGTCTTATGTGCAAGTACTGGATAAAAGGACAAAGAAAATCTTGCTTGAATGCTTCTTCGGTGACTATAGACAAGACAGAATTAATAAATAAATAATAAATGATAAATAAATAACAGTTCTGAACTGAACTCATGTACAAATATATATGCAGAGATGACAGTCAAATAAATAAACAACTAGGCATAAATAACAATATTAAAAAAATAAGAAAATAAATGTCCAAAAATATACATGCAGAAATAAGTATAATTAAATAAATAAATACATGTGCAAAATATATGCGAATATAACATTAAATAATATTAATATTTAGAGAATAAAATAAACAACAAAACAATATTTTTTTTTATTGGGATTGTGTTTACCGACAGTGGTTTCTGGAAGTATTCCTGAGCCCATTTAGTAATGTCAATGACAGAATCATGCCGATGAGTGATGCAGTGTCGTCTGAGGGCCGAAGTCCCTTACACACAGAGATTGCTCCAGTTTCTCTGAATCTTTGGATGATGTTACACACTGTAGATGATGAGATTTGAAAGCCTTTGAAATTTGACGTTGTTTTTAAAGTATTCCACAATCTTTTTACACACTCTTTCACAGATTGGACAGCCTCTGCCCATCTTTACTTCTGAGAGACTCTGCCTCTCTAAGCATCCCTTTTTATAGCTAATCATGTTACAGACCTGATGTTAATTAACTTAATTAGTTGCTAGATGTTCTCCTAGCTGAATCTTTTCAAAATGTCTTGCTTTTTCAGCCCTTTGTTGCCCCTGTGCCAACTTTTTTTGAGACCTGTACCAGGCATCAAATTTGAAATGAGCTCATTTAGTGGATAAAAGTGAACAATTTCTCCATTTAAACATTTGTTATGTTCTCTATGTTCTATTGTGAATAAAATATTGGCTCATGTGATTTGAAAGTCTTTTAGTTTTCATTTTATTCAAATTTAAAAAACATCCCAACATTTCCAGAATTCGGGTTGTAAAAGCATAAATCAAAATCAAATCAAATCAAAATTTATTTATAAAGCACAATAAAAACAACAGTAGTTGACCACTGTGCTGTACAAACCTTGCTAAAAAGACATAGATATAAAAAGACATAAGTTATTTAAAGAAATATGAATGTAGTTCATAGTGCTTTATTTATTTATTTAGGGTTATGAGGTATATGAGGTAACAGAAACATAAGGGTAAGAAAAAGTAATTAAAAAAATTATGTATTTCCATTGAATTAAGTTATGAATAAATATGTGAAAAGGCCAGAGGAAGTCATTTTTCGACTCAAAGCATCAAAAGCTCCTCTCTCCGGTTCAGCACGATCATCTCAATCAATATATGTGTCCGTCAGTGATTTTCTCCAGGGTCTCTGGCCTGTTCGTCGTTTGGCTCTTGATGTCGTTCGATCAGTTTTGTGTAATAGGTGCAGGAGTCCTGCTGTCAAACACCGTTCAGTCGTCAATAATCTCTCACCAGCAAACCGTACAAAAATCATCACTGCACAGTTGTTTATCATTTATAAATATTTTATACATTTTAATGCATTTTACATTCTGTAAATATTTAATGCTTTTTAATGTTTTCAAAGTTGTACAATTAATATTTTACACTAAAAATAATCTTGTTTTCCATTTGAATTTAAAATTATTTCTTAACACATCAGCAGATATTATTTTCTTGTTTGAAACATAAACTCACTTAATATTGATGCATTTTTTTTTTTAGAAAAGAAGACTTAATATCTTCAGTCATTTTGCATTTCTAGTAAATATTTCTTGATTTAAGAATTATAAGAACTATTATTTAGATACAATAATAGTAATTGAATATAACAAGTTACTTCTACTCCTTAATATATTTTCAAAATTGTGCAATTAATATCTTACATTGCAATTAAATTGCATTTTTGTCTTGCTTTCTAGTACAAATATCTAAGCATCCTTAAATCAAGATGCATTTACCGGAGAAGCAAAATAACATCAGATATTAAGTCTTGTTTTATGAAAAATGGATCAAAATTAAGTGAGAAAAAAGGAAAAAATATCCGCAAATGTGGTCAGAAAAATAATCTCGTTTTCCCTTTGAATTAAATTATTTTTTTTTAACACAGTGGCAGATATTTGTTCTTGTTTCAAGCATAAACTCACTTAATTTTTAGACGTTTTTTAGAGAACAAGGCCTGATTAAATCATTTTGCATCTCGTGTAAATGTATCTTGATTTAAGAATGTTTAGATATTTGTACTTGAGAATTTGTTTTAAATAAATGTAACAAAAATAATAATTATTCAATAACAATTTATAAGAGTTTTAATTTTTATTAAATAATTAATAATTAAAAATAATTAATTAAATTAATTTAAAAATAAAAATAATTTAATAAAAAACTTAGAACAATTTGATGTTTCTAGCAGAAATGTAAACAATCTTTCATGACGACATGAGGTCAGTAATCTTGATGTATTTTTAACAATTTAAGCTTCTTTATTGTGATGCATTTGCTATAAAGCGCTGTAGGTGTAAGTGAACTGTAAACGATGTTTATGTGAAGCTCTCAGGTTTTTCTCTGCTGTGTGCATCTGTTTGAGAATGGCTGTATTTGCACAGAAAGCTTTCATCCTCGTTTGCTGTAATCGCCGGACGCCGCTGAATGTAAATTGCCAACAGAAGTCTGTCCCTGTTAGAGCATGCTGGGAGAAGTGCACAAACAACTGCATTTACCTGTTATTACCTCACAGCCGCCGATGCTGCCAACACAATGCATCCACACACCTCCAGGAAAACAGGACAGGTGCAGAATAAGTGCTGGACAAAGAGAACGAGGAGAGACGAGGGACGGCCGACAGCAGGACGGGGTCAAAACTGTTCAAAAACATCCGTCATTTTCACCACAGGGCCTCCATGTAATTGAGTCTTTGAGAGGGTCTGTGCCGGAGGAATCATGGAAAGTGCCGCTCTCGCTGATAAAAGCCTGTGTTACGGATCATCTGTGTCTGCAAAACTGAGAGCCAAGAGTCCCAAACTTTCCTTGACTTAATTTTTAAGCAAATAATTTACTTTAATAGCTTTTAAAGAAGGATTGCACTGCAAAACATGTCTTGATTTCCTTAAATCAAGATGCATTTACTTGAGACGCAAAATGACTTAAGATATGCAGTCTTGTTTACTGATGCTTCAAGCAAGAACAAAAATCTGCCAATGGAAGTGAAAACTCACTTAATTTTGATGTTTTTTCTTCCTGGAAAATTCTTGATTTCTTGGTCTTGATTTAAGAATGTTTATGGAAAACGGGACAAAAATACTGAGTAAGAAAATCATTTTTTTTGCAGTGTATTAAAATTAAATCTCCACATTCTGTATAGGAAAGAAGAAAAAAAATCTCCGTTATGCTTTGTGAGATGTAAACGAGCAACGGAGCAATGCAGTTTTCCAGCAAGATATACAATGATGTGCAAATGCATCTAAATAAAACCATATAAATAACTTAAAACCTTTATTTACAAATTGGCATGAGCTGAAATCCATCAGACTAGAAATTATTACTATGTATACAGTATATATATATATATATTGCTAACCATAGTTTCCACCAAAAATACTAATAATCACTAATCAGTTGCTTCCTTAAATTAAGTATAATCAAATTGGCTAAAAAATAATAAAACTATATTAAATTTCCCTATAAAAAATAGAGCTGAATCAACTTAAAAAATGAAGTTGAAATTGGTTAAACTGTTTTGATTTCAACTTGAATAATATTAAAATTGACTTCAAGCTGAAACACGTATAACTTAAAAAATTCAATTGATCTTTTTTTAAAGTTATACATTATTCAATTTAAAAAACGAAAATGGAATTGATCAAAAAATCAAATTGAATATTGTATGACTTATGAATTCTTTTGATTTCAACTTGAATGATTGAAATAAAAGCGAGTTTGATCTGATATATATAAATATAATAGGACAATATTTGTCTGAGATGCAACTATTTGTAAATCTGGAATCTGAGGGTGCAAAAAAATCTAAATATTGAGAAAATCATCTTTAAAGTTGTTCAAATTAAGTTCTTAGCAATGCATATTACTAATCAAAAATAACGTTTTGATATATTTACGGTAGGAAATTTACAAAATATCTTCATGGAACATTATCTTAATATCTTATGACTGCTTTTGTGCTGCAGGGTCACATATCACATCTGTATTTGTGTTTTGATGGTCACATATCAGCATATTTCACATGAGAATCAGTGTTGGTATGGTGATCTGTGCTGTTTGTTGTGTTTGTTGAGTTCAAATCAAGGTCAGGTCGTGATAATTCAGCTTCAGTGACTGGACTGAAATCAAACACTGACTTCTGAAGGCTTTATAAAGATCTGCTCTCCATCTCACAGCTGCAGATTCACGCTCATTATGTATGCAGAAACTGGATATTTGATCAGTCATAACTGCTTGCAGAAGAACCACAATTACTGATACACTTCTAGCCCTTGAGCTGAGCGGATCACGTCTTGCTTCGATCTCGGCTTCATTTCTCAGATCAGAAAACGTTTGTCTGGGTGATAAAATGCCTGAGGTCAACAGGTGGATGAAAGCTAATATCTCAATGGGCCTGTTTATTCTGGAACCGGTCAACATGTCTAGGAAAGCGATTTTGCAGTCTGCATGAGTTTGAAGACTGCTTTATTGCTCATACGCAGCTGGAAATGACTTGCAGGTGAACGACTGTCAGAAAATAAGACACAAGTTAAAGGAATAGTTCATCCAAAAATGAAAATCTGCTGAAAATGTGTTCAGCCTCAGGCCATCCGAGATGTAGATGAGTGTGTTTCTTCATCAGGTTTGTAGAAATGTGTCTCAGCAGTGGATGCTCTGCAGTGAATGGGTGCCGTCAGAATGAGAGTCTGATAAAAACATCACAATAATCCACAGCACTCCAGTCCATCAGTTAACATCTGGAGAAGACAAAAGATGAAGCAAATCCAGCATTAAGACGTTTATAACTCAAATCCGTAATCCATAATAACTCTTCCTCAGTGAAAAAGTGCATCTGCTGTTGTCTCTCGCATCAAAATCCAGTCACATATGTGACCCTGGACCACAAAACCAGTCTTAAGTGTCAATTTTTTTAAATCATTTGAAAGCTGAATAAATGATCTTTCCATTGATGTATGGTTTGTTATGATAGGACAATATTTGGCAGAGATACAACTATTTGTAAATCTGGAATCTGAGGGTGCAAAAAAATCTAAATATTGAGAAAATCACCTTTAAAGTTGTTCAAATGAAGTTCTTAGCAATGCATATTAATAATCAGAAATTAAGTTTTGATATATTTACGGTAGGAAATGTACAAAATATTTTCATGGAACATGATCTTAATATCCTAATGATTTTTGGCGTAATTTTTTTTTTTGATAATTTTGACCCATACAGTGTATTGTTGTCTATTGCTACAAATATACCTGTGTTACTGATGACTGCTTCTGTGCTCCAGGGTCACATATTAGTTTAGAGTTGTTTTGTCTTGTAAACGCTGCTTGATCTGATGCAGATTTCTCTCCTGATTCAGACCAGAACACTTTTTCACTGGAGGAAGGGTTATTATGGATTATGGACTCTTAATGCTGGATTTGTTTCAGCTTCTGAATAAGAACGCATGACTGGATCTGGTTACAACAATGAGACCACGAACAAGTTTTGGTTTGTAAAGAATGTGTTGATGGGAAAACATGCACAGAATGAGTTTACTGTTAAATTGAATGCATTTTATCATTTGTAAGTGTAAAAACTACAAAAGTGATTTGTGCAGCTCGGTCACTCGTGATATAACTCCTGAATCAAGTGTCTTGATGTTTAATTAACAATCACAGCAGGCCGTATGTGTCAGAATCATGCTTGATTCAGGTTTTACACAATGAGAGAAAAATGGCGTTCAAAAAGTAAAAGATCTGTATATAAGTGAGACGTTTGCCTCATTTGAGCAACTAAGCCGTCAATATCTCTACGTTTTTTTGATACCTACAAGTTAGAGATTTTGTGAAAAAACAGATTTTGAATTTTAGTGTGATGACTCAACATGACGTGCTTGAAGAAATGAATAAGTGTAATCGTTTGCATCAGAGAGCAGTGTCATATTTCTATAGTACTCTGTTAAAACAAGAAGTTGTCTAGAGATGGAGATACATTCAGACAGTCGGGAAAAAGGCAAAACTGAGTCAAAGATGAAAAAGTGTTTAAGCATAAAAACAATAGGCGTAATACTGCTTTAAATTGTTGTTATTTTTCCCAAAAAAATTAAAAGTTTTCTATTTAATTTAATTGCAATTTTGTTTTTGTTTTTCTGAGCAAAAAATAAATATCATACATTTCTCCCTGATTTACAGAAGACAGCCACTAACATGTCATTCAGTGTAACAGTCTTGTCAGGCATATTTACAACAAAAATCAATTTATGAAATATTAAAAGACTTTCACCCCAGATACTAATTACTTGTAATTTTACACTTTTAAAATTAGCCACTATGCTAGGTTTCGCCCATTTGTCAGTAAGATTGTTTACTCATTTAAAACACAATAATATTTAATATGCTCCCTTATTCTTTTATATATTTATATGTACAAGTCAGAATAAGCATGTTGTTTGAATTTTTAAATAAATAATGTGTTACATTGAATGACATTATTTCAAACTAATTTTGACATTTTATTCTCCAAAAACTTATTTGAAACTTAAAAGTCGACACTTTACTGACATCTAATGCACTTTCTATGGATATACAATCACTTTAGTAAATTTCTTTAGATGCGGACATCTGAACGTCTTTGACCCACATTAATGTAAGACATAATTGAATTCAGTTTAAAACCTTGCATTGAATATATTGATCTAAAGAGAAAGTGCACAGTATTTTTCCAGAGGTTTCTCAGATTTTAATAGATGTAAAGCAGCAGATGGATCCATCATTGCTCCAAACTGCAAGAATATTGGGGAAATATATTTGACTGTTTTTCTAAAGCATTCAAAAGAATCTCGAATTATGTCCACTTTTAGCTACTCTTGGGATATTTAGTCATTTAGAGACGTTTAATATGCATGAAAGACGAGCCATATTATTTGGTATGATAATTGCAAAAGAGGGTGATTTTAAAAATGTGGAAAACTGATCTTTCACCCAAGATGGAAATGTGGAGTAGACAGTGTTGGGCTCGTTACTCAAAGAATGTAATATATTACTCATTACTAGTTACTCCTTTCAAAAGTAATATTGTTTCTTTACTTATTTCTTTCTGGTAACAGTAATTAGTTACACTACTAGTTACATTGTTTCTTCACGCCTCACAGAAGTTGTAACTGTGTATCTTCCACATAAATGTTACTAATAACATATTTCTGCCTCATCATTTGATCAAAATCCACATCGGATCGCAGTTATTACAAACACTCAATAATTAATAGTGACATTTAAGTAGAAGTGTTGTATTCATCTCATTAACTGTAATGTGTAGCTTCAAGCTAATTTTTTTGTCACCCATATATATATTATATTTCATTATGTATTTGATCAAATCACATAAGTTTGTAAGAAACTGTTTAATTTTCCAAAAATATTTTTAATTATAGTAATATAATGTAATGATCAGAGGGATGTAATGCAGAGTAAAGTAACACACAACAGTGTTCAGATCATCTTTTTTCCTGACAAAATCAATATAATGCAATATTTCTATCTGCTGAATGTAAACCATATTCCGAGCTCACCTGCTGCACCTCATCACATGCATGAGTCGTGACAATTATGAACATAAATCTATGAATTATTTGATTGTTAGATTTTAAATCAGCGGGTCGAGGCATCACAAGTAACTAAGCTGTTTTATGGATGATAACTGTAATATTATTACTGAAATCTTATTAGTAATTAGTTACACTACTAGTTACTGCAAAGAGTAATATTATTACAGTAACTAAGTTACAGTAACTAGTTACTGCCCAACACTGCTAGAGATATGAATATGCTTGTATTGGAGAGGATGAGATACAAGGACAAATCTGAGGACAGATTTTAGATCATCTTCAGGTAACTGATCGAATGCATTCATAACCAATCACCCTTATTAATGCCAAAGTTATTAATAATGCAGTGTAATCTGTATTCATTGATATTTAATATTGTGCCTAAAGTATTATTTGACAGTCAGGATAATGCACTCTTTTTGTGTTGTGTACAATTATTGTCATTCTTATGAATTATTTTATTTCAGTGCACTGTAAAAAAAAAAAAGGTGGGCTATCTTAAAATTTTAAGTCAACCAGCTTCAGCAGATCTTTGAGTTTTCTCAAGTTATTATTCTAAGTTTATACAACAAAAAGTTGAGAAATTTCCTAAAAAATAAGTTGAGAAAACTCAAAAATCTGCTGAAGCTGGTTGACTTAAAATTTTAAGATAGCCCACCTTTTTTTTACAGTATATATACAGATATGATTCAGTAACTCTAACATTTATGAATTTGCATCTTGCTCATGCATTACCTGACCAGCTAAATGATCATTTGTCCCTCAATGTCCTGTTGGCAGGCTATTCTATTATTAATTATCCTTTTTTAATTTCTTTCCTTCGTTGTTGTTGTTCTGTGAAAAAGCAAAAACAAACAAAATCAATCACAGCAGGCTGATCTATAAGTACGTTATGAGTTCAGAATCTGCTCTATATTTCACACTCATGGCTCAAATATTACGCCGGTCATCCAGCCGACAAAACAATTTGCATAAGCAGGTCTAAAACTGATGTCAATCTGAATGTATTTAACGTAGTCCTGCCAGATGTTCTCCACATGTTTCACAGAGACACGCTCGTCACGTTCAGACGCATCGATTCACGTTATATCACAGCTCTTCATCAGCAGCTCTAATAATCAATCATATTTTACCATGAAGATGCTGCGGTGCAATATCACTGTTGTGTATTCTTGATATTAAATACTAAAACAAGGAGAATAAATGCCAAATAAAAGAATGATAAATAATAATATCAATAACAATGAATAAAACAGATAATAAGGCCGATCACAGTCATTATATTTAATGATGTATAAGTAGAAATATTAAGATCGACTAGTCTTTTGATGTCTGAACAGATACATAATAAACACAATAACAAATAAAAAGATTTAAAAACAACAAAATAAGAAATAATTAATTAAATGAAATACATTAAATAAATAAATAATATAGTTTTGTGATATAAAACGAGCAATGCAAGTTATTCAGCACATTTCATACACAATGCTTTACATAAAAATAATACGCATATATATATATATATATATATTATATAAATATACAAATAAAAAGTACATAATATTCATTCATTCATAATAGTTTTAAAAGCAATAAAAATAAGTAAAATAATTAATTCATTAAAATTAAATTGGCCTACATGAAATAAAATACTTATATATAATAATATAAGAAATATAATACTTGCGTTTTACATAAAAAATTATATATATATATATATAAAATATTATAAAGTACATTACGTAAGAAATAAAAAAGTTTTAAAAATAATAAAATAAATTAATAACTTAATTAAAATGAAATACATTAAATAAAATACTTCTTGTGCGCTACATAAAAATATATGAATATATGATAAATGTAATATAATAAATATAATAAAAGCAAAAACTTACAGAAGAAATAATATCTTAAAAACGATAAAAAAAATAAAACTGAAATTTTTCTTAATCAAACGATTGCCAAGTAAGGTCAGGTAAAGTTTAAAAAGTAATAAAGTGAACTCTTTATTGAATAAAGTAATAAATTAATAATAAAGAACAGCGCTGTAAAGACCACGTGTGTGAAATCTCGCAGAGTCTCGTCTCTCGCTGAGGTCTCGCGTTGCTCCCGCGCGCGTTTCCTGTTCCGGGGTCGGTAGTGTGCGCTGTGTGTGTTTATTCGCTTGTGTGTGTGAGTGTGTGTGATGATGATGATGGCGGAGCTGGTGCAGGGACAGGCCTCGGTGGCTCAGACCGGGATGAAGGACGGATTCACGGACCCCTTCCACCGCGCGCGACAGGTAGAGGCGCGAGCGATCGTGTGATTGACGCGCGAGTGTGTGTTCGCGAGCGCGCGTCTGGACTGAGAGCGCTTAGCCTGCTAGCTGCTAGTGCTGCAGCAGCTTTAAAACTCCAGCACACACACACACAGATTAAGGCCACAACACATCAACAACCGTGAAACAGCGTTTAGACGCGGTCAAAGCGAGCGACATCGCGCTGACAACGCTGACTGCAACTTTGGTCCGCTCGACCACAAACTCCGAAAACAGCGGCGACAAACTGCTGCAACCTGTTGTTGTCGTACACACTTCTTACAACTTCACACAAACGATCGCGAGCGGGAAGCGCGCGGCGTCAAGTTTGCTGTGCACGCTGACACTCGTGTTAAAGCTTACACACACTCACACTCACACACACACACACACTCTCGCTCACACACACACACACACACTCTCTCACACACACACTCTCGCTCACACACACACTCACTCATACACACTCTCTCTCACACACACACACTCACTCACTCATACACACTCACTCACTCATACACACACTCACACATACACACTCTCTCTCACACACACTCACACATACACACTCTCTCTCACACACATACACACTCACTCATACACACTCACACACACTCACTCATACACACTCTCTCTCACACACATACTCACTCACTCATACACACTCACTCATACACACTCACACATACACACTCACTCATACACACTCTCTCATACACACTCACTCATACACACTCTCTCACACACACACTCACTCATACACACTCTCTCACACACACACTCACTCACACACACTCTCTCTCACATACTCACTCACTCATACACACTCACACACACACACTCACACACACTCACACACACTCACTCATACACACTCACTCACTCATACACTCTCTCACACACACACTCACTCATACACACTCTCTCTCTCACACACACACTCACTCATACACACTCTCTCACACACACTCTCACTCATACACACTCTCTCTCACACACACACACACACTCATACACACTCTCTCTCACACACACACACTCGTGTAGTGACTCCTCAGAGGCGATCATGTGCTCGGAGCAGTTTTAGGACCGAGGAAGAACTTCATCCGTGTGTGTGTGTGTGTGTGTGTGTTCTTCAGAGGCCTTGTGCTTCTGCTCACATCACTGCACGTTCATACTCAATCTTCATCTGACTACTGTACACTACTGCATGCAGTACATCTACTCAGATGAAGATTATAGCTATTAAAACTGATAATTGCACCATTACATACAGTATTGTGTGTAGTATATCTGCTTATATGAGCACTTTTAATACTCATAATCTTCATCTCAGCGGAAATACTACAAGCAACACTACATATAATGGAAAAAAAATGACACTTAAGTGATAATTTCATCATTGCATACAGTGTTGCAAGTAATATATCTGCTCATATGTGCAATTTTTAATAAGTGTAACTCATTTTACCATTACATACAGTATTGTGTGTAGTATATCTGCTTATATGAGCACTTTTAATACTCATAATCTTCTCCTCACAGCGGAAATACAACTTGCAATGCTATATGTAATTGTAAAATGGTGCTTACAATGATTAAAAGTACTCATGTTTACCATTACATGTAGTATATCTGCTCATATGTGCATTTTTAATACTCATAATCTTCATCTCAGCGGAAATACTACAAGCAACACTACATATAATGGAAAAAATGACACTTAAGTGATAATTTCATCATTGCATACAGTGTTGCAAGTAATATATCTGCTCATATGTGCATTTTTAATACTCATAATCTTCATCTCACAGCAGAAATACTACATGCAATGGAAAAATTATGATTATAATAATTAAAAGTACTCATTTTTACCATTACATGCAGTATATCTGCTCATATGTGCACTTTTAATACTCATAATCTTCATCTCAGCGGAAATACTACATGCAATACTATATGTAATTGTAAAATGATGCATACAATGATTAAAAGTGATAATTTCACCATTAGTGTTGCAAGTAGTATATCTGCTCATTGAGCACTTAATCATTATTTCACCATTACATATAGCTGTGCATGTAGTATTTCTGCTGAGATGAAGATTATGAGTATTAGTAGTTCTCATCTGAGCTGAAATACTACATGCAATGCTATATGCAATGGCAAAATGATCGCTTTTAATAATTATAATCATAATTTTTCCACTATACATAATATTGCATGAAGTATATCTGCTCAGATGAAGATTACAGTTGTTAAAAGTGCTAATTTCACCATTTCAAACAGTATTTTGTGTAGTGCATCTGCTCATTTGAGCACTTTTAATACTCATAATCTTCATCTCAGCGGAAATACTACATGCAGTGCTTTATATAATGGTAAAATGATGATTTCAAGTACTCATCTGAGCAGATATAGTACTTGCAATACTGTATGTAATCGTAAAATGGCACTTATGATGATTAAAAGTGATCATTGCACCATTACATACAGTATTGCATGTACTATATTTGCACAGAGATGAACAATGTTCATCTTTTCACTGTTGCATGTAGTATTTCCACTGAGATGAAGATTGAGTATTTAAAGTACTCATCTGAGCAGATATAGTACTTGCAATAATGTATGCAATCATAAAATGATGCTTATGATTAAGTGCGCGTTTCACCATTACATACAGTATTGTGTGTAGTATATCTGCTCGTATAAGCACACTTAATACTCATAATCTTCATCTCAGCGGAAATACTAAATGCAGTGCTATATTTAGTGGTAAAATGATGATTAAAAGTACTCATCTGAGCAGATATAGTACTTGCAATACTATATGAAATCGTAAAATAGCCTACGATGATGGGACAATACGCAAATCTGCCGATTCAATAATATCCCGATACTTGTGTGCCGATTCAATATTGCGATAATTAAGTATTGCAATTATGTAACTATTGCGATTCGATATTACAATTTGTGATTTTTGTTTGGTTATTAAAGACTAGACAATGGAAAATACTTGATTATACCCTTAAAATAGACTCTTTATGATGAGTCATATTATCAAAAACAATGCATCACATCTTTCTGAACCTTTATTTCAGGAGCATACACATACACAGTGTATATTTAAAGCACCTTGAACCATGAAACTTTAAAGTACTGAATTTTACCTGAACTTGCACATGAATGTAATAGTCAAATATTCAACAAAATGAGTAGAAAAAACACTTTCTGAAATAAAATAAAGTGCTGTTGCATATCATTTTAGTCATGTTTCCCGGCAGTGTGTAAAATCCAAAGTATTTCCACACTTTGAGAGCAAGTCGAACACACACATATACATTTCGCCCTCTGTTGGAATTAAAAAGAGCTAACTTCTCCCCACCACCTCTTAGCAAAAGTAAAATAATTAAATATAAATCGATTCTGACGATTCAATAAATTTTTATCATTTTAAAAAGAATCGCGATAGTTAGGTTAATCAATTTTTTCTCCCCACCCCTACATTTCACCATTACATACGAGTATTACATGTAGTATTTCTGCTGAGATGAAGACTATGAGTATTAAAAGTGCTAATTTTACCATTACATATAGTATTGCATGTACTATATCTGCTCAGATGAGCACTTTTAATCATTTTATCATTGTAAAGGCCTAAGTATACTTTGTTTTTGTACTGTATGCGTACAGTCAAACGCGTAGCCTTTCAAAGTATGCTCCATTTGAAGCTGTACGTGAACGCAGGCGTCGACACATGCGCTCTAGAAAGCTTCATCCATGTTCAGTGTCTGCTCTATTTTTCTCCGTTAAGTCATGACTGATAACAAATATTTTATTTTATACTCTTTTATACCAAAGCTGAGCTGTCTCACACCCTCTCGCTCACAAGCGCTCGTCAATGTGAGCGTCTGTTGTTGCAGTCTCCGCTGTTTTGTTGGCGTTGTCCGTCTCTTTAGTTTCGTTTTCTACTGTGAAACAATGGCCCGGGACAGTGTTGCCACCATGTGGGGAAACCTGATTACTGCAAAATAACTTCAGTGCGCATGTGCGACCTAAGCGTACAAAGTACGCGCGGTTACAAAAATCGGGTGGTGCGTGTACAGTAAACGCATACTGTTCTGATGACGCAATTCGTGTACGTTGTCCCTCGCGTACACGTAAAAAGTGAAGTATACTTTGGCCTTAACGGTTCACAAAATTCACGGTTCGATACGATACTGTGGTGTCACGGTTCGGTACGTTTACGATACAGCAAAAAGAAGAAATGCCAGAGAAATTTCCTTTTTTTTTTTTTTTACAATTTTTTATTTTTATTTATTAAAACTAATTTTTTACTTTGACCAATGATGGAGCTATACTTGACCCATCTTCTGGGGTGTCGTCTTAGCAGCATATAAAACAAAAACGGCTCCGGATTGAAGTATTCCATCTGATGTAGCCTATTGTCATGGAGCAGATTAATCTTTTCCAATACGTTTAAATTGATTTTGACCTTTTTATGGGCATTTTTTACCTTTTATAAAGCCTTTTTTTTATATATATAAAAGTGTGCATCACCTTTTGAGTCAATTTTTTACATTTAATCAGTCAAGACATTTGGGCTGTTACCAAGCAAGTGAACTCAAGCAATGCAGAGGAAACACAGAAGTTGCATCTGAATGGCATTTAGATGCTTTTACACAGTTTAATGCAGCTCAGAGGGACATGCAATGCTTTAACCTGCAGTTACAAATGCATAAATAATATTTTGATATTTTAAACATAAAACGTTGGCAACTGATAGTTGAAATTAATAATAAAAAATTAAGATACTTTAAATGTGAAATTAAAACTGCCAGCAGGTGGCAGCAAGTCACTGTTAACAAGTGAGTCATTGCGATTGAACCGAATCATTTAAAGATTGAATCATTCAGGAACTAAACACAGTCATGTTGCTCAGAGACACAAAACAGTGCTGTGGATTTGTTTGGATTTATTTTTTGTCGGCGAAATTGAGCAAAAACAGGCAATATGCTGTTTAAAACAATAGTCTATTAATTAACGTCTTGCTTATTGAACTGTTGTTAAAATCATTTGTAATCATGCTGACCTTTGGAGAGAAAAAAACAGCACTCTTCTGTGATATTGATTACCTATATGAAATTATGTAAATATATAAATTTTCTGCCCCCATATCTTGAATTTTGAGATCATTTTAATAGACTGAATCATGCAGTGAAAGAACGCACTGTAAATGCGCACACACTAATCTAACCTAATAGAATATAATATGTAGTAATAGGATTAGTCAAACAAATCGTACCGTAATCGTAATGTGTACTGAACCGAAAGCCTTGTACCGAACGGTTCAATATGAATACGTGTATCGTTACACCCCTAATATGTAGTACTGCATGTAGTATTTCTGCTGAGATAAAGATTATGAGTATTAAAATTGCTCAAGTCAGCAGAAGTGCTACATGCAACACTATATGTAGTGGTAAAATTATTGTAATTATTAAAAGTACTTATTATACCATTACATATAGTATTGCATGTAGTATTTCTGCTGAGATCAGCACATTTAGTCATTTTAATAGTCATTTTACCATTGTATGGCATATAGTATATGTGCTCAGATGAGCTGTTTTAATACTCATAATGTTCATATCAGCAAAAATACTACTTGCAATACTGTATTTAATGAAAAAATAAAGATTGACTATTAAAATTGCTCGTATACGACATACAAGACTGCATGTAATTATAAAATAACTATTATTATTAAAACTCCTCTTTATTACATATAGTATTGCATGTTGTGTATTTGCTCAGATGAGCATTTTAAATAATTATAATTGTCATCTGAGCATATAATGATCATTTCTTTTACCATTACATACACTATTGCATGTAGTATAGTCGCTTAGATAAGGATTATAATTATTAAAATTGCTCAAATGAGCATATATACTACATGCAATACTATATTTAATGATAAAATAACAATCGTTAATAAAGTACTAGTTTTAGCATTATATATAGTTTTGCAAGTATTATACCTGCTGCTGAGATGAAGATTGAGTTTTAAAAATAAAAAGTATTAAAATACTCAATCTTCATTTTATTATTTATACTATTGCATGTAGTAAATCTGCTGAGATCAGAGCACTTTTATGATGGTAAATAATAATAGAAATGCTCATTTTACTGGTACATGTAGGATATATGCTTAGATGACCATTATAAGTGTAATTTTACCATTACATAATGTATTGCATGTAGTATATCTGATCATATGAGCACTTTTAATAATTGCAATACTATAAGTAATGGTAAAATGAAGATTGCATGCAGTATATCTGCTACAATGAGCACTTTTATTAATTATAGTCATCATTTTACCATTGCATATCATATTGCATGCACTACATCTGCTCATATGAGCACTTTTAATACTCAAAATCAAAATTTTACAATTATATACAGTAGTGCATGAAGTATATTTGCTCAGATGAGCAATTAAAGCTCAACTTAGTAACTTGAAAGCGTTACACTGTGTACCACAGAAGTTCCTGCAGTTATTGTAGTAGTTGAGTTCATTGTTAAAGTCATTGATTTCATGAGAGCTGTACAGTGAGCAGCTGTCATGACACACGCGCGTCAGTATTTCAGAGAGAAGCTCGCGCTGTGAATATGAGACACTGAGAGGAGTCGCTCAAGCATGCATGTGCCGCGCCACGTTTGCATAACATGAAAAACCAGATGTAAACTCGCATGAATATTTCAATTATATATTATTTGTACCATGCAGATCTGAATTCAAGACTGTAACTTTGTCATACAGATTGCAAACAATTGCATCCGGCATTTTCGTTAATGTTTTTAGACGTATTTGAGAGGTTAATGCAGATGAGTGTAGAGTTGTTGTCTCTGAATGACTTCATTGTAAACCTCCTGAGTGTCGGCGCTTGTAAGGAGACGCCTGACGGATCGATACTCTGGTAAAGCCTGATACTGTACCACAGACTGCGTGTCTTCTGCTTTCTACAGTAACCGCTCCAGCTTGATCGCTTGTGTAATAGTAGTTAATTTGGGTCAGTTTGTGGGATGGATGTGTATTAATTAGTTTATGTAAGCAGCTGTCATTTAACTCAAATATCTGATCAAATTCTGATTGGTTGAGCCGCGTTTAAAGCTGTTATAAAATGGGGTGTTGCCACATTGTTTGGTCGACTCATGAACTGTTAAGGAATCATTTATTCTGATTGTTGTTATTATTAATAATTTCTTTAACATTGCTGTGTTTAATTCTTTTACCCTTATAAAAGCAATTTTACTAGTTTTGCCAGAGTTATTTTAGTATCATTGAGATGCTATTATAGTTTTTATTAATAACTTTTGTTTTCATTTTAATTTTGGTTTGATTTTTTTTGTAAGTTTAGATTTTTTTTGTATGTTTTGTTAATTTTATGTGTTTTTATTTATGTGTGTGTGTGTGTGTGCAACTGTGCATGTACTAAAATAGCTAAAACTGAAATAAAACATTGCGTTAAACTAAATTAAAGTGAGAAGTACTAGCTTAAGTTTTTTGTAATATTTTATTTTAATGTTTATTTCAGTTAACAAAAAAGGTTTTTTTATGGTTTTCATTTTAGTTTACTTATTTTAGTATGTCAAGTTAAACTATAGTATGAAATTTCTAAGAACATATAATTTGAGAATTACCAGTAAGCCCATTAGAATGAATGGAATTTAATTAAATTCCTTAATTTATAACTCATGATTACTCAAAACCAGTTCAAAATTATAAAAGGAAGTATTTCTAACAAAACAACAATAATATTGTTGTAAAATAAAATAAATGAATTTTGCATAAACTCAAATAATTATAATATTTACTTAATATTTTTTAACTAAAACCATAATGTGTCTGATCAGCAACTTCTCATTAAGAGTGCATGTAAAATTGCTAGCTGAAGTAAGTTTTTTATATTTTATTTTAGTATGTGAAGTTAAACTAAATTACAATTGAAATATTGCCTTTGGAACTATTTGAATATTAAAAATAAAAGTTAACCATCTTATTTCAAGAAACAATTATTTTAATGGTTTTAATGTCAGTTTGAGTTTTATTTTGTTCCTTATTGCTTTCTAATAATACTCAAAAGGTAATACTTAGCCTTTTTGCTGAGGGTTTTCTGCTTTTGTTCTGCTGTCACATGTTTTTGTTGCTAATATAACAGTGATTGAGATGATAGATCATGTGGTTTTGAACATGTTTGCGCGCATGCATGCCGTTTGTCCTCTATTTCGTAACCGTCCGCGCTCGGCCTTGAACACGCGGCGCTGTGACACCTGTGGCCGGTTTGAGGTTTTCTCCTGGTGTTTGAGCGCCTGTGCGTTCAGCTTTAGCTCTGCCGGAGAAGAAAATAGACCTGGGCTCTCGTCCAGAATCACAGGCCTGTTTTACAGCCTCCAGAGCGGAGTTATCAGCGTCACAATGCACTTTATCTGTAGTTTGCTCTCTTGCGATAGAAACAAGCTCTTGTTTGATTTGTGATGACGTGCATGTGAACACGTTACATAATCAGCTTCACCCGTGCAATGACAGCGGTCATGTTTTAACCCTCATAATGCATTCAGAATCTGTATGTTTTCACATTACGCATAGAATCCTAATAGTTACTTAATATTTTTCAACTAAAACCATATTGTATCTAATCAGCAACCTCTAACTAATGAGTAAATGTGAAGAAATTTATAAATTATTATTATTTTTTAGTTCTTAAAAATTAAGAAATTATTTGAAATTTCTAAATTTGCATAAACCACACTGAAAATGATTTTATTTATATATATCATTTTTTTTATTTTATTTTTTTTATATCGATAACAATGAACATATAATTAGCTAATTACCAGTATTAAGCCCATTAGAATGAATGGAATTGAATTAAATTCCTTAGAATTTATAACTCATGGTTGCTCAAAACTAGTCCAAAATTATGAAAGGAAGGATTTATTTCTAATAAAACAACAACAATATTACTCTGAAAAGTTTTCAAATAAAATAAATTATTTGTGCTTTCATAAGTTCAAAGAAACACAATATTTGCTTAATATTTTCAGCTAAAACCATTGTTTCTTATCAGCAACTGCTCATTAATGAGTGAATGTGAAAAATGTCAGAGTATAAGTGTTAGCATGTTAGTACTGCATTTATCCCTTTTTTATTAATTAAAATATTGAGAAATTTTGAAATGTCAAATTACATGTGAACCACACCAAAAAAACTATGATGGATTTTTTTGTTTTTTGTTTTATATATTTATGAGAAATTGTATTTGAATATATTGTTGTATGAAATGTATAAGAACATATCATCTGAGAATTAACAGTATTAACTCCATTAGAATGAATGGCATTTTATTGAATTATATTTTATTTTTAACTCATGATTGATCAAAAACACTCAAATTATGAAACAGACATATATATTTCTAACAAAACGACATTCATATTACTCATTAATATTAAATATAAATTTCAAGCAAAACAAATTATTTTTACTAGCATAAACTTTCATTTTCAAATGAAAAAAGTGAAGTTTTTCATACTGCAGAGGTTCATAGCTGCACATATTCAGTCCCAAAAGTGTGTGAGATATGGGGAAAAGACTAAATAGATTTTACAATTTTCTTTATTTATTTTTTTACACCAATATAAAATAATTTAAAGTATTTTTTTGACACCTAATGGTACTCCATACATATCTGGTTCAAAAATGACCTGGATGTGAAACGTGACATTTGTATTTAAATGGTTATATATCTTTAAAAAAATTGTAAAAAAAAAAAAGAAATTCTAATAAAATATGTAATGTGTCTTTTGAGGATCTTCAAGCATTTGCAAAGGTTCGCTCTTTCACTAAAAACAATTTTTGGGATTTTTATGCATCTATTCCGGGTCAAAGTGGACCTGATTGCATCATGAGGGTTAAAACCTGAGCCTCGTCAAGTTTGATTTAATTAGTCACCATTGAAACAATCAAAGCGGGTGGTAATTAGCATTAATCCGTGAGTTAGTCTCGTTCCTCCACCCGTCATGACACGGCGGATCTGCATGATCACTCAGCGTGCTTGTTGCATCATGGGTAATTAATGCGCTCCACTGACCCACATTAGGTTCGCTCCTCGCACTGAACACTGGTTTACTGAAAGGAAAGGCCCTGCTGTCCGGCTCGAGTGGGCAACAAGTGGACAGTTGTTGGTCTAAATTCCTCCGACCGCTGTTTACCTTCTTCTGCGTTTCTCTGGAGTCGTTCCCTCGGGTCGCTCGTTTATCCCGCCGCTCACATAGCTGGCATTCCTTCCCAGCATTCCCCAGAAAGAGGGTTTAGCTGGAGGGAAGAGGTGGAGACGGGCCTGTCTCTCTCTCTCTCTTTCTGCTCAAAATGGCCTCTTGCTTTGAGTTGAGCGTCACTTCTCTCTAATGCTCTGCTCAGATGCAGTGCAGAAGGAGAGAAGGAGAAGTGCAATGCAGAAGGAGAGTTTAACTCTTGGATTAAATAACTGTTTTTTTAATTTGCAAATAGTTTTGTGGATATTTCAGTAATTTGTCTGAAACACTAAACTCTTCAATGCAGAAACACACTGGAATGAGAGACGTGCCTCCAGTGAATGAAATGCTTTATAAATCAAATATATTTATAACGTTTTGTAATGCATTTCTGACAACTAAATGCACTTCACTGCAAAAATAGCAAAAAAATATAGAATTTTTATGTGGAATTATTATATATAACACGCACACATTTTTTAAAATAATTATACAAAGCTTATAATTACATTATTATAATTATTTACAGTTTTGTGCGCACAATTATTTTTATTTATTTATTTTTAGCATCACATTTATATTTTATTGGTATACTTCTGTTGCTAATACAGTGGTTTTAAATGAATACTGTAAAAAAGAAAAGGAAGCAATGATAAAATGGCATGCTTTTGTAGCACATAGTGCTCTCATATCTCATGATATATTTCAGCAAAATTGTGTTAATGCTCATAACTGCATGCAATGCAATGAGAGCATTTTTTTTGTATCTATTATCATCATTTTTACATTATTTTTTTGCTAGCACAAATCCTATTACTATTTTAGTTTGTACTTGTATGAATGAATGACTCAAACATTTACAAGCTTGTATTTTGTAGAATTACACGTCCAATGATTTGTCTTTGTTTGCATCTGTCCCTCAGCTGTTATAGTGGTCTGCGTGCGTGCGCGTGTGTGTGTGTGTGTGTGTGTGTGTGTGTGTGAGTCTGTGTTTGTTACAATAGTTCTTTGTTTTATGTTTTTGTTCTGTGAAAAAGCACCAAAACAAATCTGGGCATTTTTTTTTTTGTACAATTAATTATTATTATTTTTTTTTTATATATATATATTCAATTTAAAATGTAATTACATATAATATATGTATGTATTTATTTTATTTTGTGTCTGTATATATATATATAGGGCTGGGCGATATGACGATATATATCGGATGGACGAAATAAAAAGTCTATCGTTTCATATTATGCTCTATCGTTTATTTCGTGGTGTCGCAAAATACATTGTTTACGGTAATACTTTTTCATCATTTGGATGACTGCGTGAAGAGTAGACACAGAAGCAGGTGGCTCCGAGTAGGAGCACGATCCGACACGACAAAACAAAGAGCTCGTTCCTAAACGAGGGACTACATCTGTAGCATGGACACGTGTTTTTAAGCACTGCAGTTTTAAAATAACCGATTTTAAGCCGTTGAAACACAAACAACAGAGCTAACGTTATATGCGTGCGCCGTCTCTGTTTCTGTGTGAGGAGCGCGCTTTCTTTTTTTTGCCGCTTTATTGGCTTTGAACGATTACATAAACACACTTGTATGCGTAAGAATCCCTGTCTTTGCAAGTATCCTCATAAACAGTTATTTAGTTCTTAAGAGAGAGTAAACAGCTGTAAAAAACACATTATGCAACAGTATATTGGATCCGGACTTCGGTCTTAAAGGGGAAGCTGTCCAATATTCGTCTGCCATTAATCAAACAACAGTTAGAGAAAATCTCTCACTGCTCTTGACTATATCAATTTTGTAACTTTAATAAGAATAAATTAAAAATAATAATAATAATATATTTATATATAGCCTATGTATAGAATCTATACATAATACACATGCTTAATTATATCTATTTATTTCTTATCCTTATTTCATCACTGATTGTTTATCTTCAGTGAGCTTGAGTTTTTTTTTGTTTTTTTTTAGTATTCAATTAAATTTAATTTCACTTTATTGTTGGGATTTCTTCCAAAAACTTTTCGCATCCAATAGCGTTTACTGTCTTAACATTAATTCACATCAATACACATTACACAATACAATGCAACACACACACACACACACACACACAAAGGCATGTTCGTACACAGCTTTTTTGTTTTATATTAATTTTTTTTATATTGTATTATATTTCTATTAGTTTGATATTGACATTGGTGACAAAGATTATGAAAAGTCTATGCCAAAGATCACAAAAAAAAATAAAAAGACAAAAAATAACTATACCGTGATTAGGGATGTCAACGATTAATCGACGATCGATTAATTGTCGATAAGAGACGTAATCGATAAAAGCTATCGATGGTCGATTAAGCAGTTTCATTTTGGGGTGCGTGCGGCTCCTGCGCAAAACACGTGCAAACGGCTGTGAGTGACGGTGAAGCGGCTGGATCTTACAAGAAAATAATTTACTAATGTACAAACTATACTTTTAATATGATCCAAACTATAAAAGTACATTAAAACAGATACAGTACAAATTTATTTTGTATTGAAATGTAGTAATAAGTCATGTTCAATCATAATTTCCCTAGATAATTATTGCATATCGGGCACTTCGCTTTGACAGGGCTGCGCACGCGAGCAGGACAGATATAGTCTATTCATTCATACAACTTGTTAATTCGTTCCTATGACATATTAATTTGTGGCAGCTGTCCATGTTTCATTAATTTGTTCCCTAGAACAGGGGTTCCCAAACTTTTCTATTCCACGACCCACCTAGACAAGTATAATCTATTTCAAGACCCACCAAAATATTTGAGATAAAAAAAACAATTGACATTACTATAAGCTTAATCATAATTAAAAGCATAATATGGCAGAAATTAAGTATTTAAGAAAAATAACCATTTTATTTTATAGGCTAGTACCACTGTAAACATTCACTACTAATATTTACGTTTTAATTTCTTAATTTACAGACGTTAATGAGTCTAGAAATATGTCCATAAAACCTCCAAACGCGCTCACTCCGGTGCGGCTATGAACTGTAATCCGCTGCGAGTGCTATAAAAAAAATGTGCCCTCACAACCCAACACTTTATTATTTTATTTTAGCAAAGCATAAGAAGCGAAGCAGAATTCTCAAACAGTTTAGAGATTAAAATAATTTTGAAATAATTGTAAAAATAATAAACATATGCGTCTCATTTTAAATAAACACTAAAAACCGAGAAGACAAATTTACTTCAGCCAGAAATTTACTTTTGCAATGGTTAAATAAATGTTCAGCTATATCTTCAAAATATTTTTTTATATGTGGAATATGTTGCATGAGCATGTGTAAATGTTTGTATAGTGTTACAATTAACCCCGCATTTGTGCCCCGCTCAACCTGTACATGTGAAATGCTTTTTTACGGACAGTTTATGGATTAAATGCATATGAAGGAACGAAAACAACAAACTCTTTACATCTCTGGGAAAGATACAGTGCAGAGTTCAAACAGACGATAGAAATTAATGAACAGCCTACCTGATACAGTTTTCGCAACATTTGAATTTTCCGGTGTATGCAATCTCATGCAGAACACAGCGCAGTGAAGTGAGAGAGTTTCTTCTCATTAATAATGCAGACCGAGCATTTTAATAATGAACCGTCGCACTGAGACCCTCACTGTTATTACAACTCGTGCGCGTCCGCGCTTCAAAACACGCAACGCATGTTTTAAATCCCGGCCTTTGCGATTCGAAAATCGCACTGAGCAATATCACAATTCTTAATTAATCTTTGTATATCGTCCAGCCCTAAGAACTGTGTGTGTGTTGTGTGTGTGTGTCATTTAGCTGCCGCCAAGTGGCTTTGTGCGACCCACAGTTTGAAAACCCCTGCCCTAGAAAACCCATGATTTAACTTAAATGCGGGAACAATTACATAGTAACGAATTCTTAATTCATGGCCACGAAATCTTTCATTTCCCCCCACATGTTTACCACAGTAAGAGATGCGAAAACAGTGATTAACAACAATGAAATAAACCTGCGAATCTAGAGGGTGAGACAGTGAGGATTTGGTAAAAGAAACAATAAATATTATTAAATTCGTGACCATCCGGAAAAACAGAACACAAAGCCGCATATGACTTGATTTAAATGTATGCGCTCGGCATGAATCAAAAAGCATGGTCGCGATGTAACATTTGCCTGCTAACCAATTATTTCTCTTATTAACAAAGCTTTGTACCTCACTTGTGTCATAATACTCACATTAAAATGTTTCAAATGGGTAACAGTGTGTTTGTAGCAACGCGGGTGGTTCTGGAAGCGGATCACTGACCGCGCGTCACAGCCCCACGCGCCGTACTTGCGTTTGGGATCATTTTATTTTAAATCCCGATAATGTCAATTGCAAACATTGCTATGATGTTTTAAAAATAAAAAAAACGAGCACCATGAAACCATTTAAAAAGGCGCATTCAGCGATCTCCGTGACAGGATATGAAACAGCACACAAAGTATAATGATCCCGTGCCTAACTACGGCGCGCTCTCTTCCTTTTATCAAATGATCATAATCACATCTATTCATTTTACCATCCTGCCACTAGCCTTTTATTCAGACTAAAAACCCTTTTCATTCGGATGAGGAAGCTGGCGTTTTGAGTGGCGTTTGCACATCCTGTCATGCCGGTGACTATATGCCACTGCAATAGACGCATTTTGCAGTAGTTAAGGTTAACGATTAATCGATTAATTGATCGTTAATTTAAACGACGATCGATTATGGAAATTATTGAAAATTGACATCCCTAACCGTGATATAGAATTAGTCATATCGTGATATAAGATTTTGGTCATATCGCCCACCCCTATATATATATATATATATATATGTGTATATATATATATATATATATACATATATATATGTATATATATATATATATGTATATATATATATATATGTATATATATATGTATATGTATATATATATGTATATGTATATATATGTATATATATATATATATATATATATATATATATATATATATACATATATATATGTATATATATATGTATATATACAGACACACACATATATGTATGTAAATATGTATACTGTATATGTTTATGCATGTGTCTGTATGTTTAATTATTTTAATTGTTTTCAGTGTGTAAGTGCTCACTCAGGCGTGCTTCAGTCCGTGGTTTGTTCTCTGATCTCTCACAGATTGCTAAGATGGGCGGAGAGCAGATGCAGCATCTGAACAACTCTTCTCCGGTCGTCGATGCCTCGCTGTACGGCTACGGAGGGCAGAAGCGCTCGCTGGATGAAGGAGGTACTGGGCTTTTGTTCTTACAGTTGTCTGATAAATGATTAATTGTTAACATGAGTTTTGTCACCAGTGTGTGATCAGTTACTGCTGACGTCGTGTGAGTAATACAGTAAATGTAAAGGAACTCTGAGGTTAAAATCAATGCAGGACTTTATGAAGCGTTGACCCTTGACAGCGTTTTTCTGCACGAGCCATTGATTGGTGCTTCTGTTCTTGAACTGCTTGCGGAAGAGATAGCAGACGTCACGAGCAGCGAGTGTGAGAGACGTTTGAGGAAGTGAAAGCTGTTTGTGTGGCTGCAGAAACACAATAGAGGCACCGAATCACTGTGATTCAAACACATCATGGTCAAAAACTGGGCTGAAAGTTAAAATCTGTGGAGAATTATTCTTATTTTTCATCTTTTTTTTTCAGTTATTAAAGCAATGATTTTTTTCTGGCCCAAATTGTTATTGGCTATTACAAAAATTTGAAAGGACAGCTTTAAGTAGCTTTGCATATTATGTTTTTGAATATTTTCTTAGAAAAAAAAAAAACTCCCCAAAGTTATATTAATTAATTACTTATGCATCTTATTTGTAAACAAATAAACTTTTTTCTTGATGCTTACACTTCATGGCATTTTAAATGGAATATTTTCGAGTTGCATGAATGTTTAACTGAAACCAGCATGAATACAAACAGTATTAATATTGTAGAAACATAATTTCCTGTAAAGCTGCTTTGCAACGATTGTATCGTAAAAAGCGCTATACAAATAAACTTGAATTGAATATTAAAAGTGCCAATGGAGTGGATATTAAAACATATAAAAAAAGTATTTTCTGCATAAGTCTGGAGAATTAAGACCTGCACATTAATGTAGTTATTCATATTTGACTAATAGAGGATGTAAACGTCACGAATCTCACCAAATCATGGTCATATTTTAACATTTTGCTATTGATTATTTATTTGCAATTCACTGAATGTCTAAAACTTTATTTGTTAGATAAATGAATAAATAATAATGATAATTAACAATGAACTCGTTTTACTGTTTTTAAACTATCTATTTAATTTTTTATTTTTTGATTAATATTTAATCTATTTAATTTAAATATTTATTAAAACTTTTAAACCCCAACATTTTATCAAAGCATTTCTATTGTCTCAAAACTTGAAATATAATAAATTAGTTATGACTGTATTTTTAAATGTGTTTTTTTTTAACATTTGCATATTCTAAGGTTTGAAGTTTCTTCTGCCAGACTGTAATATGATGCTCTGTGTATTTTTCAGTAATAAACACTAATGTATTTTTCCCTTCTGTTTCTGTGAAGTGGCTAACCAGCTCGGTGCAATGGTACATGGTACAAGGTGAGTGCTTTAATTCATTAAAACTCTTATATTGTGCTATTGCACATTGTAGTTTTAGATTAATAAATGTGCATTTCTATGCACAGATGTAATGAATATGTTGTGTGATTGTTTAGGGCTATAATAACAGAAGAATTCAAAGTGCCTGATAAGATGGTTGGATTCAGTAAGTACTGTGGATCACTTCATAAAACACATAGATATGGATTTTGCACAAACATTTGAGCTTTAGTAGGCTTTTCTTCTTAGTATGCACACAATTTTTGGCCTTTTAGAAGCTGAACTATTCAGCAGAATTATTTTCTTCTTTAATACGTAGCATGCATGCAGTTTTTGGCCTGATATAAGCTGATCTGTGTGTGTTTCTTGTCCGTCAGTCATTGGACGGGGCGGTGAACAGATCACAAGAATTCAGCTGGAATCCAACTGTAAGATCCAGATCGCTTCCGGTACGTTCTGATCCGATTACAGTCCTTCATCTTCTGGTTTTTGCTTCCATAAACCTCAAGTTTGTCTCGTTCGATCTCGTGATTCCTCAAAGACCTCGAGAGAACTCGGAGAGTGAGGCGAATGTGGCGTGACATTTACAACAGGCCAGATTTTAAGATGCCTCTGACTGCATCGGTCTAATGTTAATTAATATTTGATTATAAATGTGTGAAAAACAACACATCTGTCTTTCCTGAAGCTCAAACAATTCGATTCAATTCTGAGGGAAAGCAAGAACTGATGAAATGGAAACATGCAATGGAAAATGCGTCTGCCAAAAGCCTAAATGTAAACTAAAATTTTATAATAAAGAAAATATTAAAATATTTTATTAATAATTATAATATTGTAATAATCAATTATAATAAATTATAACAATGAAACTAGATAAATATGATAAATTATGCAATATTATAGTGATATTTCATAGATATTTAATTAAAAGTATGTTATAATCATACATTTGAGAATATTATTGATGCATATTAAACATATGATGCATACAATTTAGTAATTGTTGATTTTATAAATAAAAAAATTATAGTAATGAAACTATAAATATTCTAATAAAACAAAAATGTTAATATTCAATACATAATTAATAATTATAAATACTAATATACATTTGAGAAATTATTATTGATGCATATTATTGATTTTAATTTATAATAATTTGTGACATTGCATTTATGCTAAATTGTGAAATTATCCTTCTCCTTATGCATAAATGTAAATAAAATGTTAAGAAAAATAATGAAACTATTTAAATATTATGATAAAATGTGTAATAAATATTATATTGATATTTAATACAATATGTAATTAATAATAATCATAAACTATAATACATTTGAGAATTTTTTGATATGTGATCAATTGATGATTTTAATTTATAATTTAATTTTTGCAAAATTATCTTTACTAGATCTGTCTATCTCTACAGTTGAATTTATGCAAACAAATAAATATTTGACCAAAATAGTACCATTTATTATGGTTTTAGTGATCAAGATGAATGTATAATGAGTATTGATTTTAAAAAATGATGTCAAAGTGTTTGATCCATCTGCAGTCATAACATAATTTATTGCTAATATTGCAATATCCAGAGAGAAAACGAACTCTGAAGCTATTACGATGTACAAGCTGACGTCACATTAGCCATGTAGAGCTAAAATTAGTATGATTGTGAAATGCCCACGAAAACGTGATCTGAACAGCAGCTCCTCGTTTGCTCTCAGTCTGTTGTGCATTTTTTTTTTGAGTTGCTTGCAATTATTTGTCATGTCTTCCCCACAGAGAGTGGAGGTATGATGGATAGGCCTTGCACCCTGACTGGGACCCCAGAAAGCATCGAGTAAGAATGCACTGCCCTCTATAGCACCACAGTTTAACCCTTGAGCACAAACACAACACTTTCAGGTTTATTAGTGTCAGAGTGCACTGAATGAGCGCCAGTCATTTGTCTGCTGTGGTTCGTGTTCGGCAGGCAGGCCAAGCGGTTGCTGGGGCAGATCGTGGACCGGTGTCGGAATGGACCGGGCTTTCATACTCAGATGGACGGGAACAGCGCCATCCAGGAGATCCTGATCCCGGCCAGTAAAGTCGGCCTGGTCATCGGGAAGGGAGGCGACACCATCAAACAGCTTCAGGTTGGTTTGTTAATGCCATTTGCTGCCATAAGCCAATCTTTATTTGTATATATTGTGCTCAGTTTCACAAGTGAAAATACTTCCAATCAAAGCCACAGCAGAACTGTTGAGCATCTGTTTTGTTTCATTACTGAATGTATCCAGTTTTTAACAAATCAAGTGAGTCAATGATTCAATGACTCATTCATAGACAGACTTGCTTTTCTAAAAGACTCACCTATTTGAATGAACTGAGTGAGTCAGTGATACAATGCCTCATTAGTAAAGACAGTCATTTAAAAAAGCTGCTTTTTAATTCAACATTTTTCTCATCGAACACAATGACTTTAAATCTTTTTTTTTTTTGAGGGGGGGGGGGGGGGTAATGTCTCAGTCATGCAGTTAAATTGATGTGCTATTAATTTGATTATTTACATTAATTAATCTGCACATCATGCAATTAATTCTATTTAAAAAGTAACATTTTGAATTGTACATGTTGTCTGCCCACAGGAGAGAACAGGAGTAAAGATGATCATGATTCAGGACGACCCGATGCCCACTGGATCAGACAAACCCTTGAGAATCACTGGAGACCCTTATAAAGTTCAGGTCTGTCTGTTTATCAGTGATATAGTCACAGATCCAGTCATAAGGGTACATTTTTTGAAATTGAGATTTATACATCTGAAAGCTGAATAAATAATCTTTCCATTGATGTATGGTTTATGATATGACAATATTTGTCTGAGATACAACTATTTGTAAATCTGGAATCTGAGGGTGCAGAAAAATCGAAATATTGAGAAAATCACCTTTAAAGTTGTTCAAATGAAGTTCTTAGCAATGCATATTACTAATCAAAAATGTTATTTATCATGTTTTGATATTTTTATGGTAGGAAATTTACAAAATATCTTCATGGAACATGATCTTTACTTAATATCCTAATGATTTTTGCCATAAACAAATTGATAATTTTGACTCATACAATGTATTGTTGGCTATTGCTACAAATATACCTGTTACTTATGACTGGTTCTGTGCTTCAGGGACACACGTGATGTTTGAGCTGCGTGTCTGACTCTGAGTGTGTGTTCTGTACAGCAAGCGCGGGAGCTGGTGGTGGAGATCATCAGGGAAAAGGATCAGGGAGATTTCCGGAGCGGCCGCAGTGACTTCGGCTCCAGACTGGGCAGCAGCATTGATGTAAGAACACGTTCAGCTCCGGCTTCATTTAGAGCTGCGATGAAGCCAGAAAGGCCTTGTGTGTTGATTGTTGGTTTGCTCACACAGGTGGCAGTGCCCAGATTCGCAGTGGGAATCGTCATTGGCAGAAACGGGGAGATGATCAAGAAGATTCAGAACGATGCAGGAGTCAGGATCCAGTTTAAGCCAGGTCAGTGTTCACAAACAAAAAAATGACGCTTGTGCTCTTTTCTCATTCATGCGTGTTTCTTTAACTAATGTATCAGTACCTTCAAGCTGCACTGCGCTTTTTGTGATTTTGTGACTTAGTCAAAAAAAAAAGTGACTTTTGTTGATTTTGCATTGCAAAATTGTAAAAAACGTAGACTGGTTTACTGCATTTCACGTTATTCAAACGCATTTTCGTGGATAATTAGGGATCCATGATATATATTAAGAATCATGGTTTATTTTATAGTTTCTAATCATGCAATCTGTTTTACTTTTAATGCTTAAGGAGTGTTTTACCTTCCTGAAATTGATTTGTGCAGCACTTTTTACAATACAAGACTTTCCAGAGCAGCTTAACAAAAAATAAAACAGTGCTGAACTGAAATTTGTTCAATAGTTTGAAAGGTAATGATGAGGAAATGTTTGCATGCAAATGCACCTGAAGTCATGCATCAATACGCAGTTTTGCAAACTTTTTTTTTTGCCATTACCTGCAAAGTGCATGAGTTTAGTTTGTTATTATGTGAGTTTAGTTTGTGTCTCTGCTGTAGGATGTGTGTTTGATTTATCTGAACCTGTGTGTTTCGGGACGGTGCTGCTGAGCTCAGGTTAGGGCATGTTGGGACGCACTCGATCACACAAATCTCTTAAGTCTGTGGAGGACCAGCAGGATCATTGATGCGTTAAGAAGTTTACAGGGATTATGTTTACTGCCTGTTTACAATCTCATGAATATTCATGCTGTACAATTCATTCACACTGAAACTGAACTGAAGTAGCAAACAAGGTGCAGCATTCAGTGGAAATAATTCATTAATCCTGCTGTATAGTGTAGTTTTTAATAAATTTTTATGTGTGAATTATCCATAAACTTGATTATATGCATGTATAGAGTACTTCCATAAACATTAGATGATTTTAATCATTTTGTTTTTAAAATATAATTGTACTTAAACATAATGGACCAAATTTAATTTTGTGCACCATGATGGAAGAATGCATGAATAGATTAAAATTTGAATGCCATTATTAATGATAACACATATTAAATAAGTTATCTGAAAACGATTTTCACTATGTACTTAGTTCAGAGAAATATGTCTAATTAGTAGAGAATTATATTTTAATGAGTCATGGAATAAATTAGGCATAAATAGTTTTGTTTAATCAATTAAAGACAAGTTAACCCTGTAAAGCCTGACATGAAAGTCTAAAAAATAAAAAAAATTTAAATGGAAAAGTTTATTAATGTCAATCAATGATATGTTTTTGATCATTTAGAAATTCTCATATCAGTGTGATAGTAGTTTTGTAGAGTTAAAGCTGTGTAAATGAGCTGTAGTTCTTGGGATCTCCGGATCTGAACTCATAAAGCCGGATCCGTGTGTGTTTCAGATGACGGGATCAGTCCGGACCGGATCGCTCAGGTCATGGGTCAGCCGGACCGGTGTCAGCATGCGGTTCACCTCATCAACGAGCTGGTCCACACGGCACAGGTACGTCTGGAACATCATCTCACACTGATGATCATGATGTGATGGAGTCAGAGAATGCAGTTATATGAGCCTCAAATTCAAGAAATGACCACAACCCTCTTATATTTATATCATATGATAGAGATCAGCAATATTACACAGGCAAGAGTGCTGCTTTTCCCCAATATCTACACCATAGTGAATGTCATATTGATTTATACAATGGTTAGGTAAATAAGAAGTTAATATTACATTTTAGACACAATATGTGTCCCTGGAGCACAAAAGCAGTCATAAGTAACACGGGTATATTTGTATCAACAGCCAACAATACATTGTAAGAGTCAAAATTATCCATTTTTCTTTTATGCCAAAAATCATTAGGATATTAAGTAAAGATCATGTTCCATGAAGATATTTTGTAAATTTCTTAACGTAAATATATCACAACTTAATTTTTGATTAGTAATATGCATTGCTAAGAACTTCATTTGAACAACTTTAAAGGTGATTTTCTCAATATTTAGATTTTTTTTGCATCCTCAGATTCCAGATTTACAAATAGTTGTATCTCAGCCAAATATTGTCCTATCATAAACATATACATACATCAATGGAAAACTTATTTATTCAGCGTTCAGATGATGTATAAATCTCAATTTCAAAAAATGTACCCTTATGACTGGTTTTGTGCTCCAGGGTCACACATATTGTCAGTTTTTGCTTAATTTTGACAATGGTTTCAATCAAAGCCACAGCAGAACTGTTGAGTGACTCTGATCAACACTCAGCGGTGTTTCATTACTGAATGAATCCACAGTTTTAAATGAATCAAGTGAGTCAGTGATTCAATGACTTGAGTCACTGACTCACTTCTGAATGAATCAGTCATTGGAGCAAATTGAGCACATGACTCACTCATTAAGACAGTGGCTCGTACTGGTGCTTTTAGTTTCATATTTAGAGCATCATCCACTTTTAAGTCATTTCATATCTCAATGTTCATTATAAAATTCCCATTTATTATGCAATGTTGAATCATATTTATTTCTAAAGCAATTTTTTTGTAACGTCTATTCATGCTTTTCTTATTTAACACAATAATGACTTGAAATTATCTTTTGGAGTCTAATTTCTCAGCCTCAGCATTTAATTAATTACACATCATGAATTAGATTCAATATTTTAATGGCTTGTCTGTTTCCGTTCAGGAGCGCGATGGGTTCGGAGGCCCGGTTGGACCCAGAGGTCGCGGCAGAGGTCGTGGTGATTGGAACATGGGATCTCCTGGAGGCCTGCAGGAAGTGACCTACACAATACCAGCTGATAAGTGCGGCCTCGTGATCGGGAAAGGTTAGGACTTCATCTGCATTCAGCCACTCACAGACGCTTTTATTAAAGCAGCTTTATAAGAACGTCACAAACAGTACAGAAGGCGTTTCATTTATTATTGTATTGGAAAGTTGTATTGGATTTAATTTACGAAGTCAGTTTTTAGTTGGTGGAAATTCAGTTCGCTTGTCTTAACTCAAAAGATGCACGTTTTTCTGAAATGTCACCGTGTATAAATGACCCTTGTAAGTGTTCACTCTGTAGGGAGCTTCTGAGCTCTTCATTGTAATACAATGGTGTAAAACATCTTCTGGGTGGTCTGAAACACCGCTGTTCATCCGATGAGTGCTGTTCTGTTCATCGCTGAATGAAGCGCTTGACATTCACACTTTTTCTTTTGAGTTTAAGTGCATAGCAGGGTTATTATCATAAATTAAAATCATTAAAAAAAAGTTTTACTTGGAAAAAAAAAATTAAGATACAAATATTAAAAAAAGCCTTCAGCTAGAACCTCAAAGTAAATGAGAAAGCAAACTTAGACAATACAGACATAAAAAACTAAAATGAATAAAAATGACAACACCTAACAAAATTACAACTAAAATGAAAAGGAAACCATAAAAATCAAAGCAAATATTTAAATTAAAAATGTATTTCAGTTAGTTGCAAAGGCAACATTTCTTGTTTTCATTTTGTTTAGGCTGAAGTACTAAAATAAATAAAATGAAATAAACTAAAACCTTATAAAAGACATTATTAAAAATAAAATGACAAAAGCAATTAACATAAACAAAAAAAAACAAACAAAAAAAACGTTCATTTGTTTGAAGTACTAAATAACTAAAACTAAATAAAATTAAAAAAACTTTTTAATAAAAATGACAGTCACACATCAAAACGAAATGAAAATATATTTTTAAAAAACTGAGTTAAAATGTTTACAAAAAGTGAATTATGATTTTTTTCTAGTGTTGGGCATTTTATGTTTAGACAGTGAATTATGAATACAAATAATTGAAGTTATATTGGTTGTCAGAATACTTCATCACTGATTGCTTATTAGTGTTATGGCATTTCAGTGTGCACGTGATTTATCAGTCATCAGATCACCTCTAGATTGGTTTTGCATGAATTATCCATGGTATTGAGCAGATTGGCGTTCTCAGACCCGACGGGCCGTTGGCTCTGACCTCAGTGTGAGACACACATCTCATTGTTAGACGCTCTTTTCAGTGTGAGTTGAAGACCACCAGTAGCAGCGTCTCACGCTTTAACCAGCATCCTTTAACTAAACCGGTCCGTCCGTGAACTCCACGCTCGGCTCTTTATCTGCGCCTCTGTCTGACGCTGGAGCTCATAATGGCTTCATTAATGCAGCGGTTAAATTTGTGTGACAATGGTGTAATGGTCCGGCTCAGTCCATCGTCCCCGGCGTGGGAGGAGTGGTTTAGATGAGCGTTTTCAGCCCGGGTCAGTCGGGGTCAAACCGCCTGGATGAGTGAACAAATGTTCAGACATCACTGAGTTTCCCTTTACCAGGCTCTTGTGTGTTTGTACACCAGCCGAGAGCCCTCGATCCCCCCCGAGCTGATGATTTAATCAGTCAGTCTGCAAATCATCACACATTTATTTATTTATCTTATGTATTTATTAATTTATTAATACATTTATTTGTTTGTCCCTGAATTTTCTATCTGGTCATTTGTTTATTTTATTGGATTTTTATTATTTATTTTATTTTTTAACCTTTTTATTTTATTTTTGTCCTCTGTGTTATATGTATTTGTTTTTATTTTTTTTTTTTATTACTATTTTTGGTCCATATACTTTTTTTTTAAACCAATGTAGAATAGATGGCTGTTTAGTGAGCAAGTTTTATGCTTTTTTTTAACGTTTGTTTGTCCCTGATGTCTCTGATTGGTTAATTTAATTTTATTAAATTTTAAAATTTTGGTTTTAATTTATTTATTTTTAACTATCCTTTGTGTCCATATACCTTTTAAACCATTTTAGCAGGCGTTATACACTTATCCATGATGTTTATAACTGGTTATTTTATTTATTTTTTAACTTAAATTTTATTTTTGTGTTTTAATGATTTATTAATTTCTCCCTTGTGTCCACATACATTTTAAACCATTGTAGGTTATATGGTTGTTTAGCAAGCGGTTGTTTTGGTTTGATTGTCCATGATGTTTCTAATTATTTATTTATTTTACTTTATTAAATTTTATTGTTATTTCTTTTTATTTAACTGGTGTTACGGTGTTTTGCTCCTGTATGTTTTACATTTGTCCCTGATGTTTCTATCTGGTTGTCTTTTTTAAATTAATTTATTTTCTGTTATTTCTTGTTTAGCTGATGTTGAAGTGTTTTGCACCTGTGTTTTTGTTTGATTGTCCCTGGTGTTTTAACTGGTTAAACCATGAAGTCTAGTTAAACCTCCCAGTTATTCAAGTCTCAAACAGCACATATTACATGTGACGGATCTGTGTGAGAAACAGAGCTTGTGAAGGGATCGTGTTCATGTGTTTGTGTTCTGCTCAGGTGGAGAGACCATAAAGAGCATCAACCAGCAGTCCGGCGCTCATGTGGAGCTGCAGAGAAATCCTCCTCCAAACACAGACCCCAACGTCCGGATCTTCTCCATCCGTGGATCTCCTCAGCAGATGGAAATGGCCAGACAGCTGATAGACGAGAAGATCGGGGTGAGTGATCAGCTTCTCAGCGCTTTCTGTTTGGAAGTGCATTGTGTGTAAAAGCATTCAAAGGTTTGGGGGGAAAGAAAGTTTGAATAAGTCTCTTCTGCTCAGCAAGGCTGCATTTATTTGATCAAAAATACAATAAAATTGTGAAATATTATTATAATGTAATCTAGCTGTTTTCTATGTGAATATGTGTTAAACTGTAATTTATTTCTGTGATCAAAGCTGTATTTTCAGCATCATTACTCCAGTCTTCAGTGTCACATGATCCTTCAGAAATAATTCTAATATGCTGATTTGCTGCTCAAGAAACATTTCTGATTATTATCAATGTTGAAAACAGTTTTTTTTTTTTTTCAGGATTCACAGATGAATAGAAAGTTCAAAAGAACAGCATTTATTTGAAATAGAAATCTTATGTCATATTTTAAATGTCTTTACGGTCACTTTTGATCAATTGAATGCATCCTTGATGCATAAAAATATTAATTTCATTAAAAAAATAATCATAGTGAACCTAAACTTCAAGCATATTTCCAAGTTGAGTTTATTACTAACTAACAGTCCCTGTTAATGACTGATTCTGTTTCTTCCTCGTGTAGGCGTCTGGACTGGGAGGAAGCAGCAGCTTTGGACTCAGTCCTTTTACCCAAGGACCAGCGGCGACTCATCAGAAGTGAGTGCCTTCCTTCGTTCCTTCCTTTATTTCCTCTCTGCCAGTGAGTTTATTCTGACCAAGAACTTCAGTTTCAGGTTATTTTTAGTCTTGAGAGTAGATCAGCATATAGAGTTTCCCTCCGGGATGATGTTTTGTTTGCTTGATCTCAAAACTAAGATTTGTAGAGCTGTCGGTTTAACACATACATTTGGTGTGACTAATTATGGAAAAAAATAACACATTAAAAATGATTAAGTCATTTTAAGACCTGTCTGTAATATTTCATTGATTCAGTGTCTGATGATCATGATGCAGGACGACTGACTGTGTGATGAAGACTATTAGATACGAGGCAAAAATAAATCACCCTCTCATATTTATAGTTGAGCAATATCACATCAGCAAGAGTGCTGTTTTTCACCGATATCTGCAGCACTGCAAATGTGATTTATACAACAGCTCATTAAACAAGTTAATATTGTTGCATTTTAGACGCAATATTGTTTTTTTCGCAAGGAGAATAGGTCTAAACTGAACGAACTGTTGAGCCTCTCTTGATCAACACGCAGCAGTGATTCGTTACCGAATGAATCCACATTTCTGAACAAATCGAGTGAGTCAATAATTCAACGACTCATTCGTTTGCTTTGTTTTTGAATGAATCAGCCGTTTGAAGAAATCAAGCGAGTCAATGAATCACTCATTAAGACAGTGACTTGCTGCCACCTACTGGTGCTTTTAGTTTCATATTTAGAGCATCATTTCATTTTTGTTTTTTTAGTTTTCATGTTTCAATATTCTGTAAAAAAAAAAAAAAATGTCATCATGAATGATTCAAAATGTCTATTCAACACTTATCATTTAACAAAATAATGACATTAAATGTTCTTTTGGGGGGTAATTTCTCACCCAAATTTGATGTGCAATTTATTAATCTTCACATCCCATAAATAATGAATTAAAAATCACTTGATAGTGCTAAAGATTTGATGCACTGAACCTCCCGAGCATGTCTAAATCTTCATCAGAAGCGTTCAGATGAATCGTTTTCGTGTGTATCAGTCTTTCAGATTATCTGTGTGTTCCTGTGGAGTGTTTGCAATGCTGATGTTGTGTTTGTGTTGTTTTGTGTGTTAGTGGTCCGCAGACGTTCATGACTGGAGGTTGGGGAACCACGTACCAGACATGGCAGCCTCAGAGCCAGCAGGACCCCGGTAAGATTCACTTTAAGCATCGCTGTTTCCTCTGAGGAACAGCACTTTCTTTTAGATTCATTACATTTTGCTAATTTCAGGTCACAATGGATCTCAGCCCGGCCAGATGGACTATTCCAAAGCGTGGGAGCAGTATTATAAAAAGCTAGGCAAGTGCCTCGGACACTTAGCTGCGTTCCCTCGGTGTAAACATCCTGAAGGTTTGGGGAGACGTCGGGACACTTAAGAGACGCGGCTGAGAGCGTTTTATTTGCCTGACTAACAATTTTCTCGGTCTGCTGTATTATTTTCTGCCACTTTTTTGGGGATGGACTGGAATACTGTTGTGGTTTTTCATTACTCGTCCCGATAAAAGCCTCGGATCAACTTTTGTTGTTTCACACAAAAAGCCCAACGGGACGTGATCCGTTTTGACATTTACAGCGTTATAACAGTAGAAGTCTCTGCACAATTTTCCTAAAACGAAAAGATGCACTGTAAGAAAAAAATCATAGAAAAACGATGTCCTGGAAGAAAGTTAGCTTTTCTCTGTTACTTTATAAACAGTTCCTGTAACACGTAACAATATTAATTGCTTTTGCAGGTTTATTTATCATTGGTTTAGTTTTAACTCTGTATCCCAAGAAGTTGTAATTAGGGTTGTTGTTTAATTTATTTTATTAAAAAATTGAAATTGGGATTTAAAATGCTATTTATAAAAAATGTTGTTTTGTGCTTGCTTATAGAGTTAGGCCAAAATTTTGAGATTATATATCAATATGGCTATAATAATAATAATAATAATAATAATAATAATAAAGTTATTATTATTATAAAATATATATATATAAAAAAATAAATATATATATATATTGCGAATGTAATATTTCACTTTAAAATGAAAAACAAATAGTATTAGAAAAATATTAATTAATAATGCATAATTTTATTCTACTTTTTAACTGTAAAATACTACACTAATATTTATGGATGCTGAAATTTCTTGATTTTCAATCGTTGAAAACAGTCGAACTTTTACTCTGACGCCGGAGCACTTAAAGCTTCGCTTTCTTTGACAAGCGCTTCTTGTTATAAGTCTGTGAAGATACTCTGTTACTCAGAGCATTATGCAGATGGAGTTGATGTGAATCATTTGCTGTGATCCGAGACGCTGAAATCATGAGCTGCTGGTGTGTAAATGAACACAGTGCCACGGTTCACTCACTGTGCATATATTAGTTTAAATGAATTGCAGCTTATGATTTTGGTTTTATTCTGATTAATCATGCAGCTGTAGTTGTAAGTGATGTTCCTGGATCACACCGAGACTGAGTTTGCGTGTTTTGTCTGTGCAGGTCAACCGAACCAAGGCCAGAGCAGCGGCTCCGACTACAGCAAAGCATGGGAGGAGTATTACAAGAAACAGAGTAAGATCATCTGTCCTCATGATGTCAGTCAAACCCAGCTGGACTTCAGTGTTCTCATCCTTCTGTGTGTGTGTGTGTGTGTGTGTGTGTGTGTGTGCGCTCGTGTGTGCGCTCGTGTGTGCGCTCGTGTGTGCGCTCGTGTGTGTGCTCGTGTGTGTGTCTTGTGTGTGTGTGTGTGTGTGTGTGCAGCTCAGGCCGCCGGTCCTGGATCTCAGCAGAGCTCTCCTCCAGACTATAGCGCCGCCTGGGTGGAGTATTACAGACAGCAGGGGGCGTATTATGGCCAGGGACAGACACAGGCTCCCGGCCTCCCGGTAATAAACACACTCCACCAACACCATCACCTTTTTATATATATATCTATATATCATATAATGATATCAACATACAGTACCAGTCAAAAGTGTGCTAGGATTAAGATGTTTTTGGAAAAAAAAGTCTCTTCTGCGCACCAAGGCTGCATTTTATTGATCACAAATACAGTAAAAATTATGAAATATTTTTATGATTTAAAATGTCTATTTTCTATGTGAATGTATGTTAAACTGTAATTTATTTCTGTGATGCAGCGCTGTATTTTCAGCATCATTACTGCAGTCTTCAGTGTCACATGATCTTCAGAAATCATAATAATATGCTGATTTACTGCTCAAGAAACATTTCTGATTATTATCAATGTTGAAAACACTTACAAAAAAATAAAAGTATTAATTTCTTCTTTTGTTAAAGGATGCATTGAATTGGTCAAAATATGAGAGTAGACATTTATAATGTTGCAAAAGATTTCTATTTCAAATAAATGCTGTTCTTCTGAACTTTCTATTCATCTGTGAATCCTAAAAAATAAAATATCACAGTTTCCATAAAAATATTGAGCAGCACGACTGTTTTCAACATCGATAATAATCAGAAATGTTTCTTGAGCAGCAAATCAGCATATTATTATGATTTCTGAAGATCATGTGACACTGAAGACTGGAGTAATGATGCTGAAAATACAGCTTTGATCACAGAAATAAATTACAGTTTAACACATATTCACATAGAAAACAGCTGTTTTACATTCTAATAATATTTCACCATTTTTACTGTATTTTTGATCAAATTTGGTTCTCTTGGAAAAGTATTGCGTTTTCCTGGGAAACCTTGCAAAAGCACTAAAAAAGTTTTTCCTTCCACATCATTACAACAGTTTTACAAGCAAATGTAAAGTTTCTCTATTTTTTTTAATACAGTTTTCCTCCTGTCTCAATGTATTTACCATCACATGTCCCTTTAGGGGCTCCGTAGAAGAGTCTTCTTTGAAGACTAATAATTGCGTGTGTTTGTGGTGTGTTCTCTTCTCTCGCCCCGCAGGATCATTAAAGCGGGCGACTGCAGACCCTTTAGTTGAAGATTTTTGAATCACTGCGAGGAGGAAACAGACCTTTTGTAACAGAGGTTTCTAGATTTGCAACGCCTTGAAGACTTTTACTTTTTTTCTTAGTGAGAAACACTAGCTGTAGAATGACTTATATGATTTAAAAAGAGAACTATTTCTAAATCAGGACATCAAATTGTTACTAAATACTTGTGTACACCATTATTCGAATGGGCGATTTCCGGGATCCCTTTTGGACCGTTTCAGAGTTGGTTTGTTTTCTATTCTTCCTTTTTAATTCAACGATATATATATATAGATGTGTATCGCCAAAACGAACCCCGGAGTCGCGGCGTTTCATCGTTCGCGCAATATAATCTTATTTTTCTAGTTCTGTTGCAATAAAATGATCGTGGGCTTAGCAGTCTTGAATTCGTTATCGTTTCGTTTTGTCATGAAATGTTTTAAGAATGTGTACAAAATGTTTTTTTTTTTTTTCATAAAGCATTTTAATTCAGTGCGATGAAAAACTGTGATGCTTTTGTTACAGAAATGTATGCTTTTGTTACACGAGAAACGTAACGACGTCGCCGGTCGCTTCCTGATGATGTAATTCCTCATGTACTTTGTATTGTTTTCATTGTCATTTTATTGTACTCTGGTTTAAAAAGGTGCAATATCTTATTTCATTTTTTTTTTTCGAAACAAAGATGGGTTTCTCTAATATTTTGACACGTTTAACTTGTGGATCTTAGAGGTTTTTTGTAGTCGTATGCAAATGTAACAGATAATTTTTTTATTACGGTGATCCGACGGGGAAAGGGTGGTCTTGCGTATCGTGAGGTTGTTTTTTTGCCTTTGCTCTCTTGTAAAACTATGTGTGTATGCTCAGATACTTGACTAAATACTTTATTTAAAAATATATATATAATTAAATCAAAGACTTTTTTGTCCTGCATTTTTACAGGAAAACTCAGTTTTTCTGTTCTGTTTTCATACTGAAATTTGTCAAAGATTGTGAATGTGTAATTTGAAATTTGATGTTGCATCTTGCTGACGGATGAGAAGTTTTATGTGTAGTTCTGTAAACTTCGACTTTAAAGCGTTCAAGACTGCTAAGCCCCGGAGAAGCCTACCTGTGTATTAATTACTTGTAGTTTTTTATATGCTGAGTATTGGAAGATCAAACGTTCTTGTCTTATTTGGTACCGCCGCTCTCTCTGACGCCCTACACTTCACCAGTACACACTGTGGACTCCTGTACAGTCCCGATCCCATCACTTTTTAATTCAGATTTTGCTTTCTACTCTGTGTGATCTAATATATGTATGATTGATTAGTTACAAATTGATCTAGTATTAACTTCATTGCTTAATGAAAAGGGATATTATAATTTCAAAATGTTTAATTTTAGTGTTTCTTTTCTTCCTCGTGTACAGGTAACCATGTATTAAAATGATCGAAAGACTACCACTTCTCGATGCCTCTTCTTTGCTCGCCGGCGTCCTTCTCACAGAGATCTGCGATGCATGTTTGTTTTCTGATGTATTTTCTGTGTAACCTGTGATGGCACAAAGCAAGTCACGTGGTGAAAAATAATCACAAAAATAAAAATGTGCTTAGGCCATATGAGATCAGGATGAGTGTGTTTCTTCATCAGATTTGGAGAATTGTGGCATTGCATCACTGTCTCTGCAGTGAATGGGTGCCGTCAGAATGAGAGCTGATAAAAACATCACAATAATACACACCACTCCAGTCCATCAGTTAACATCTGGAGAAGACAAAAGCTGAAACACATCCAGCATTAAGACATTTAATCTCATGAAGAAACAAACTCATCTACATCTTGGATGGACTGACTGCAAATTTCAGCACATTCTCATTTTTGGGTGAACTATTCCTTCAATAATCTGAAGAAACTGTCTTAAGAGTGAAGTGTAATGCATCTGGTTTGGTCTTTAATTGAAGCTCAGTGGTGTGTGTGTGTTTAGTGAGAAGTGGT